>JAQLOM010000019.1:11720264-11738024 GCA_030068315.1 Chrysichthys thysi
TGCAGAATAAATACAGATGAGAGGAAGACAGAAGAAGATCAGCAGATTAGTTACAGAGGAGGGGAAGGGGAGAAGAGGAGATGAAGTGTAGGTTAATTACAGGGGATGGTGAGAGAAAGGAGAGGAGATGAGGTACAGACTCATTCCAGGGGAGAGGACAGAAGATTAATTACAGATGAGGGGGAAAAGAAGTAAGTGTGGAAAATAGTTTAAATGTACACAAAAGTACATGGCAATTAAGCACATGTGGTTTGACTGGACTGTTCGACATTCCCATAGCTACATATTTTCATTTCAATTTCAATGAATAATTTGAAATAGTAAGAAAAGAATGTATAATCTAACACCGAAAACACGTCTGAGTCTCTTACCTGAGATTTAAACGACTCGACCAGCACTGCTCTGTTATTCTGCTGCGTATCGCCACACGAGGGCGCTGTTTCCAAACTGGGGGAAAACCCCAACAAAAACAAAAACTTAAATCTAGTAACTACCGCTGGTTTAAGTTTGAATACAATATATTCAGCTCAAATAGTGTTTTTAAAAGACTCCCCTTTTTTTTAGATCTCAGGATATACGACAGGTTGCAAAGTATACATTTGGGTTGAATATTAAACATTTTAAATGAATATTTGTAGATATTCAGGTCAATATTTTAAATCAATATTAATTCATTTTAATATTTTTCAATAAATTATTTTTTTTAAACTAAAAACAAAATGTGTTTTTTAAACTGTTTTAATCGTATATCTTAAGATCCCCCCACTCTACGTAAAAAAAACTTCGTAAATTATCTTAACAAAGCTTGTTTCCTGATGTGACAGTTTGTGTCATTATGGTATATTGTTTTATACAGTGTTTAATGTATATATCTAGATATGTATATAATGTTTTATATGCTGTTTAAAAAATATCCTATTCACATGAACTACCTTGCCTTAAATAATTAATGCAAAAATAATTTTTAAAAAACTGTTAAAAACAAAATATGTCGGGTTGGGGTTTTTTTGTTATGTCTAATAATATATATCTTGATATTTGGTACTTAAAATCTCTAAAGTCAGGATTAAAAACCTTAACGGCTTTTATTTTAAACTGGATAAAAACTTCCGTCATCAACCGGAAGTTAGCCACAGTTGAATCCCAAATGCCTTCCTGTTACCTAGATACGCGCGCTACGTAGTGTGTATCGAAATGGTTTCTGCACCCTATATAGTGCACTTTATTTTGAATATCGAGCAATTTGGGATTCGGCGAACGTTTGTTCAAGTTTCTCTGACGTTTCCCACAACGCAGAGAGAAATACAAAAAAAAGCTGATGGTTGTCAACGAGCAGACATGTTACACTGTATAACAATAAATAAACCGGATTAACTGATGTCTTTGTCCTCAACAGTTTTGAAACCAACCCACGAGGCGACAGTGCATTCTGTAACTTTTCATTCGTATCATGCGAAAGGAGGTAAATAAATAAATCACCAAGGTAAGAGTCGTTAAGCTTCATTTATGCACCTGCTGTCTGTGTCTCAGTAACACAAGCGAATTGATCCGTTTTAATAATGTGAATAAATGAATAATAAACTGCAATAAAATACGAGTGAATTAAAAAAAAATACAGTCGGAAATCACTTAAGAGCTTAGGTATCAAAATAACGACAGATTTATTTGATTGTTAACCTCAGCAGGCTGTATTCTCTTTATATAAAGACTTTTATATTTTATATATATATAAATACACACACACTAGATTTATCATTTAGATGCAGAACTGAAAGCAGCTTGCAGTGTTACCTGTGTATCCTGTTTAACACTAGTGTTTGTGACACTTTGTCTGAAATATCGCGATACTTTAAAGCCTTTGACGATGCATGATAAGTATCGCGATATTTCGTTTAGTGAGCGAGTCGAGTAGATCAAACAGAAGAAAGAGCAACACCAGAGTTTTTTTTATTTTATTTTATTATTGTTGCTTTTTAAACTCTGTGGAAATGTACTCCAGTAGGGTTTTTTTTCTTGTCAGTAATAATTCTCAGCATTTCTTGGCTAATCAATCATTCTGATCATAATTGTAATTCTGGTTCACTACAGCAGCAGCTCTGACAGTAGTTCTGGCTGTAAATGAAATCACAGCTTATTTCAATGTTTATATTCATTTTTCCATAATGACATCTGATTCACAGGGACTCGTGGGGTGGACGGGAAGATAGTGTAATTGTCGATGTGGTGACGGTTTCTCGAAAGAAACCTTTGTGTAACATTTCCAGAAGGAGTCTTCAGTGTCAGCACTTTGTACAAAGTCTGTACGTTTTCCACCAAAGGAAGGTCTTCAGGACAGAAACATGACCAGCTGGATTTTTGTCTTATTATCTTCAGTAGAAATTAAAACAAAAAAAAGAGGCTTGTGAGGGAATGACTGTTTATCGCTGCAGTAATGTAATAACTGTCTTGCGGATATTCTACAACATTAAACATACCTATAAACTTCCTGTTAGACAAAAAGAATAATACACTACAGGATTTGCTGTTATGGGAAAATAATCGGCTTCGGGGTGGTTCCAGTAACTCTGTAACCCTATAACAGCAAGAGGTACTACCAATATATGACTTTTCCCTTGTTTCGAAAAGTATCTGATGACGTCATTGTTTCTAGTCGTGTGTGATCGCCATGCTTTTCTTATTGTCTCCCTATCTCTCTCTTTATCAGGATGAGTCTTGCAGCAGGTGTGTGTGATCGAGCATGTCACTGATCGTGTTTGTGTTAGTGGCGCGGCTCAGGGATGGACTCCCTCTGTCCGCCTCCACCGACTTCCAGCACAGCAGAGAGCTGCAGGAGAGGAAGCAGCAGATCCGCACCATTTCAAAATTGCTGAACTCGCTTCCTGAGCGAGGGATCATCATGGGTCATGAGCTTCATATTTAGTGAGTTGAAAGACAAATAAACCAAAGAAGTAAAACAACACAAAAATGGAGTAGGTTGACTGAAAAAGTCCATGCGGATCAGGTTTTTTTTGCGTTATGTTAATATATGAATAGCTTGTGTTTCTTTCTGGGTAAACCGTGTCCGTGTGCGTGCTATAGCTCCTTCACGTCTGACGGCGTGGCCTACCTGAGTGTGTGTCTGTGCAGCGTGTCTGCTGCCGTGGCCTTCAGCTTCCTGGAAGATCTTCGCTGGGAGTTCATGGCAACCTTCGACAGCTCAGCGGTGGCCCAGGCGTGCCGGCCGTACCCGTTCCTGGACTTCGGTGGGTTTACAGAAACATCCGAGCGTGCTCACGAGATAAAGTCTGTCCCATTTGAAGTCTTTTAAGATTCCCTTATTCAAGCAAAAATGAAGATATTAATAAGATAATACCAGCTCTGAACTATGTTAATAACAGGTGCACATAATGTAATAAGGTTCTGTTCACTGGTCAAAGAAACAGACAGGCATCTTATTGTAAAAACTTTATGCAGCCATCACTGAATATACAGTTGATTCTTGCATTAACGGACTAATTGAGGGAGAGGTAGTCCGTTGACTTGAATAGTCTGATGATGTGGTGGTGGTGGTGATGGTGGTGGTGGTGGTGGGGGTTAAAATAGAGGAAAAACAAGGAAAAACACCACTAAGGTCCATAAAAATGCTCCCCAAGTACTGTAGATATGACAAGCAGCGTAACGACCAACATAAATAGGTAAGTACGTAAAATACTAATGTAAATAAATATGTAAATACAATTGTAAATGTCATTTCCCTTATGTGTGTTCACAGCGTACTCCTCACAAATATGGCAGACAAAAACACCAGACTTCTTAATGAGCTCTAATTTCTGGCCGATACTAAGATTGACACATTTTCTTTTACCGCTAGACTTATCTTTGGGTGATATAATGATGGCACTGGGCAGAAAAACCGTGAAAAACATCAAATAAGCGCCGAAAAACAGTACAGCTTCACAACGACCACAGCTCAACCGACGCTTGTGTACAACTAGTAGCACACACGCCACCACCACCTAGTGGACAATTGCTGATCTACTGATTCAGATCGCAACACTCGGGATTTTTAAACTTTCGTACCGAACGTTCTGGCTAACGGATTATGTATTCAGACCAGCGGATTTTGTCCATTGCATCTGGTATCCGTTAATGCGGTGTCCGTAGACGAGAGGATCGACTGTAATGTGAAATTTGTAGATTTAAACTGTATACATAATAAATATAGTTATATATCACATGATCAAGTCTTACCTAATATTACCTTATTAGTTAGACCCTGATTCGATGCACACACTGAACCTGCTGCAGCTCGGGTTGGTGTAAAAGTGCGGTGTTGTTTTTCCCTCTTGCTCAGACGGCGTGATTCAGAAGTTGCAGCAGCACTATAATCAGAGCGGAGGTCCTGCTCTTGGAGTCACTCTGAGCACAGTGCAGGAGGAGCTCAACCTCAGTCCTCCTCACGTCCTCACCATGGACGAGATACAGCTCAGTAACGGAGTGGCAAACGGTCACGCCGAGCAGGCGGCCTCGTCAGGTTTGTCGCAGTGTTCTTATTTAAACCAGCAAGGAATAATGAGCTTATAGGAAAAGAATGCTCTCCATTTTTATTCATTAAAGAAAGACATGTATTTTTGTGTATGTGTATAGATACACAGAATGTTGAGGAATGTTTGTTCTCACCAGTCAGAGCTGCTGTTATTGAAAACTAATCAGAAGCTTTCAGATTCGAGAATTCAGCAGCACTGTGGTGTAAAATAAACGAAATCAAGCCATTCACATCATGTCTGAAATGTATGAATAACTAAACGGCAGGTCAGACACAGAGGCTGGAGCCGGTGTCCGCTCCTGGAATCCTCTCGCTCATCCTCAACATCATGTGCGCTGCTCTCAACCTGATCCGGGGCATCCACCTCATCGAGTACACCTTCCAGGTAAAGGATTTTAACCTGTTTTCAAGTTTTCAACTTTTATCATGCTCCATGTTAGATTTAATAATGATCTGTTTTATACACTGTCCATCAAAAGATTTTAAATAGTGCATTACAGTAAGGACTAAATTTAACATGCTAATGTTGCGATAACTCTCTAAAATGGTGCATTTTAATGACTCACTTGCACCTCCGTTTCTTATTAACATTGTTTATTTCTAGAGAATTTAACTTCAACTCGTATGATTATGAAGATTAATGATGTCGTTTGAAGCAAGTATTTTACAACCCGAATTCCAGAAAAGTTGGGACGTTCTTTGAAGTTGAATAAAATGAAAACTAACAGACTTTCAAATCACATGAGCCAATACAAAAACATTTGGCGCATCATCAAACGAAAAATACGTCAAAGACGACCACGAACTCTTCAGCAGCTGGAAACTGACATCGGGCAAGAATGGGACCAAATCCCAACACCAAAACTCCAGAAACTCATAACCTCGATGCCCAGACGTCTTCAGACTGTTTTGAAAAGAAGAGGAGATGCTACACCATGGGAAACATGCCCCTGTCCAACTATTCAGAGACGTGTAGCAAGCATCAAATTTGAAATGAGCTCATTTTGTGCATAAAATTGTAAAATTTCTCAGTTTGACCATTTATGTTATTTATGTTCTGTTGTGAATAAAATATTGGCTCATGTGATTTGAAAGTCTATTACTTTTGATTTTATTCAACATTGAAGAACGTCCCAACTTCTCTGGAAATCGGGTTGTATACAGATTTATAAATGCTTTGGGTGCCAGAGATTGACTACGTATTAGCCCCATTATTAAAGGTTCCTGATGCAAGATTCAACCCACTTGAATGGCCTTCTGTTACTTTACTAACTTTACAAGCATGTATTAAAGCACACGGTGGTCGTCGGGTACCCGTAGCATACTTCCATGTAGTTGCATTCACACCCCCTTGCGTTGTCTGTTCTAAATTAATAAGTATGGCCGTCCAATGTTCAATATTTGTTCTCAAACTTGTTAGCCAGCACCAGCAAACACTGATTGCTCTTAACTCTTTCTTTCTTCTCTGTTGTCCTTCGGTGAAAAAATCTTTTGGATTCTACGTAGTGGATCTTTAACACCACGCTGCAAAAAGTTACATGTTGAGAGCAAGTGAAAATACAGACGCTGCCCTACATCTCCCTGATCTCATTTGAACTGAGGGATTCCTCAGACTTTTTCTACGCTAGCGCGGATGTTGACTATACGAGTGAGCCACAATCCCGCAGTGAGTGAGTGAGTGAGAATAGTTGTGATCACGTGAGGGTTGGCAGATGAAGTGTACGCGTACTACTCGTATTGCGAGACCTCGCTCGTTCAAGTCAAAATTTATTACAATTTCTCGCTCGTCTTGCAAAACACTCGCAGACCGAATTACTCGCAATCCAAGGTTCCACTGTATAATTATAAATTGCATGCATTTATTAACTAACAATTAGAACTAATTATATATTAACTAACTAAGTTCATCTAATGTCTAGCTCTGAAATCAAGGAAGAAGCGAGATGATTTTGTTTCTTTCTGGAAACAAATGCTTAAAATGAACAAAAATGAGTTGTCAGTAGAAAAGGAGGAGTTTAAGCTAGAAATTAGGAAAACCATGAAGTTGAATAATCTTGTTACATTTGATTAATTTCTAATCTTATAAGAGGAAATAGGAGATATATTTGACTGTATTTTTTTTCACAGTGCAAACACGTTTTGTGTATTATTTATTTTTCCGCTTTTCGCATAATGTAAGAATAATAAAAAATGTACATTTCCCTATATTGTTGAATACAATTTCTGTATTTTTCCAGGACGATTATGATGGATTATGGAATGTTGTGGCATTTCTTGTGGCGTTTGTGTGCTGCCTTTGCCAGGTAACTCGCTTTAGATTCCTGAGTTTAAAAAAAAAAGAAGCAGAAGAAGCTAAGATGAAAATCAGCAGAGTACCGTTCTGTATTCAGATGCTCGTTCTGTCTACCACACAGTGCCAGCTTTATTTATTCCACTCATCCCAGAAGAAGATCAAGTCTTTAACGCTCCTCTCCACGATCGTCCTGTGCAACGGCTTCTTGTTCGGCCTGAGGAACCTGTGGCAGCTGGCCTTCCACGTGTCCGTGGCCTTCCTCTCAACCCTCCTTATCCTCAACCGCAAGCTACTGGACAGGGGCTTGGACTGTGGTGTGTGAGCTCACACACACACACACACACACACACACACACACACACACACACACACACACACACACACACACATACACACAGGAGACATCTGCTGGTGCTGCTTCTGAAAACCTTCTGCATGAGGAAGGACCCAAGGTAGGACATGACACGTGGCTGTCTCAGGCTAGCAACAGCAAAATGATCGCGTTTTCAAAAGGAGACCAAATCCCAGGACTGAACAGGACAAACAGCGGGACAATTTCTGAATTTTGGTATATTTCAGTGTTGTCAGCACAATATTATGTCATCAGTTGTATTTTTTTAATCACACACAAATAGGTGGCTAAGGATTTATATATTTTTTTTCCCTTCACGAATCGCTATGCTTTCATAGGACATATTCTGAATGTAGTAAGGTTGAGAGATTAATAACTTCAGGGGCAATCCTAAATAAATTGTAGGCTTTGTGTTAAATAATCAGAGTTAGTTTTCAAAAAGGGTGGCACGGTGGTATGGTGGTTAGCACCATTGCCTCACAGCAAGACGGTCCTGGGTTCGATCCCCGGGGTCAACCTGGGCGCCCTTCTGTATGGAGTTTGCATGTTCTCCCCGTGTCCATGTGGGTTTCCTCTGGGTACTTCGGTTTCCTCCCGCAGTCCAAAGACATGCACAGAGGGGATTAGGCTAATTGGCGACTCTAAATTACCTGTAGGTGTGAATGTGAGTGTGAATGGTTGTCTGTCTCTGTGTGTCGCCCTGCGGTGGATTGGTGACCCGCCCAGGGTGTAACCCCGCCTCTGGCCCAAAGTCATCTGGGATTGGCTCCAACTTCCCCTCGTGACCCTGACCAGGATTAAGTGGTAGAAGATGAGTGAGTGAGCTTGCAAAAAGAAAAGTGTCCCCTTGGTAAAAATGTCCCTTTATTTGTATCAGGTATTTATCTACTTTTACATCGGGAGACTGAAGTCCTTTCTTTATTTGCATAATTCTGATTCCTGTTAAAAAGCTGAGTTAAGTACATAGCCCTGTCGTCACACAGTATACAAATTCCCAATGATGTGTTACACAGGACCTGGTTTACTGTAATTACTATTTTTCCGAGAATAAATATTTGCACTAATTAACTGTTTACAAAAAAAATGTAACTACGTAACATTTCTAGGTGTAATGCTTCGACCGATGAACATGTACGAGCTGGTATGTCCGGTCGACGTTTAGTATCGTATTTCTCTGGAGTTTACACCAAGTTTTTCCCACCCCGCCCCTAAAGCATTTTATACACTACAATCCTGCTATTAACTATTTATTATTATTATTATTATTAATAATAATAATAATAATAATAATAATAATTTTTTATGATAGTCCTTGATGGAGAACCAAAATCCAGGGGTTGAAACTGGATCTAATCCAATGCCTCATAATGCCGGGGATCAGACTACACAAATTCAGCCCGATTTTGCCAAGATTTGTCGTGGCTGAGAAAATTCCTGCGTCAGGCATAAATATGAATGGTGGGAACGACCAACGGGCCTTGTGGTGTGACATAATCAAAGAACAGCAATGTGGCACGACGCCCATAAGAAAAGTCCGAAATCATATTGGACTTATTTGTTTTTTCTCTCCTAGTTTGTCAGGTCCTACGACGTGTTCCTTTACATTCCTCCTGTAGCCACGATTGTTTATTTCTTATCCCTCATCCCCAAGCACACGCAAGGACTTGAACGCTGATTGGTCAAGGTTAAAACTGTAGTGTTTCCAGTCTCCTGACCAAGACACGGCAAGAATTTATAGCACTACGCTTGCCTAATCTGACATGATGGCCATCACAAAAGACAAAAATATTGTGCAGTCTGATCCCAGGAGAAGTCTACACCCCCTGAGTCAGTTGAAATAATGGACTCTTTAAAAACTACACTGATTGTACATTTGTCTGAACCAGACATTTTTAATGACCCCAGTCACGTCTACAGTGAACTGACAACTATAGGGTTTCATGTCAATAAACTGAAAGGATTTACACTCCAGAAAATACGATACAGATATTAAATCCAGTCTTAATTTTTTTTTGTTGTTGTGACGAATACTGACAGAGTTTGAACCAGTCATGTGCCGACATAACGATGTTACGTTAACCTAGCAATTGTATAAAATTTTATCATCACAGTTTGAGCTTTTACGTTGTACATTTGTTCTCACTGGACATTGTGAATTATTTTTCCTTAAGAAAAACTTTTGGATAGTAGTTAAGCTAACATAACTAACCTTTTATACACAGTTAGCTATTGTAGCATAGACCAAGCTGACAAACATGGCTAGCTAAATAAGATTAGTTAGCTAATTACATTCACATACTGTCATATCTGCCAGGCCAAACACGTTACAGTCACTTCACAATTTGGTGTTAATTTATCAGATTTGAATTTAAAACCAGTAAGCCTACAGTTCACATGAAAACCATTCGAGCTAGCTGTGCAATTAATCTTTAATACCATGTGTTATGGTAACAGCTAGCATCTATTTCTACGTGAGTCAATCTTTCACATAGTGCGTGTTACGTTTTGGAGTGTTTGATAGCAATTACTTACGATACGATGTATTTACAAAGATTTTAACATCTTGTTATATGGCAGGCTTAGTGAACTTTTAAATTCTCAAGGGCAGATTTTTATCGACAAACTATAATAGAATAACGTTGAGCGTAAAGCTACGTATCCTTACAAATGCTTCTTACATATCCTCACACTTGGAAGTGTGTAATTCCTGATCTACTGTGTATGTTGGAAAAAATAAGACATATTTTTATATTTTTACATTTGTAACGTTTCGAGATGACGTGTATAGTCTAGAAGGTTTGGCTGTACTAATGGGCCGTATTTCAAGAAGAAGAAGACGACTTGTTGTAAATGTGTTTCGATCTGCTTTTTCCCCCTGTTTGTAGACAACAAATGTGTAGAGCGAATTCCTATGGATTTACACGATGTACAAAAAGTCAGCTATTTATTATTTTTAATGAATGTCCATTTTGAATGAAGGTTTGTTTCAAAGAGAGCTGAGACTGTACTATTTTATACCTGTGGTTATAACATGCCTGTGTGTTCTTATGCCATATATTTCAATGTACAGAAATCAAACAACCCTTCAAAACAAAACTGATGATCATTCACACTGGGTTCAACATGGATTCACGCATTAGCTGCTGGTGGTAGGGCCTGTGTTGGAGACACAAAGATCAAATCCCATGAACGGAGCTACAGAAAGGCAAGGAAACAACATTTTAGGCTAAAATTGTATGAGAGATCTATCGGGAGAGAGAATCGTAGAGTAGGTGACATGTACAGGGTAACTACAGATCTGATCAAGATAAAATAGCAGAGGAGGAAAGGCCATGACCACAGATGAGCCATGATGTACTTTTCTGTCTTTTTGGCTTTTTCAAATCCCAGGAACCTTAAACAATCCCACATGGAGATGAATGAAAAAGTAAGAGCCTTTTTTTTTATTGTTATTTTGTATGCTTAAAATTTCTGCGCTTCTTTAAAGAGCTATAGATTGATTTCTAGGAACTCGGTGTTGTAGTGTTCTACATATAACTCTCAGGGACAACCAGAAAACCTGTAAAGGTTCCAAGTTTGACCTTCTTTGGTGTCGTATTGCAGTAGACAGGAGCAGAAGCTAATGTCACTGTAGAGTTTTATATCTACACAAAAATACTTCTGTTTTTCTTTCTGGTTGTGTGTGCGCGTGTTTTTTTGTTTTTTTTTTAAACTGCTGTCACCGGTGAGATTCTGTTTGTGGACACCCGGGCGGCATGGTGATGTAGGGGTTAGCGCTGCCACCTCACAGCAAGAAGGTCCTGCGTTCGATCCCCGGGGTCGACCTGGGCGCCTTTCTGTGTGGAGTTTGCATATTCACCCTGTATCCATGTGGGTTTCCTCCGGGTACTCCAGTTTCCTTCTACAGTCCAAAGACATGCACAGAGGGGATTAGGCTAATTGGTGACTCTAAATTGGCGTAAATTACGAATGGTTGTGTGTCGCCCTGCGGTGGATTGGCGCCCTGCCCAGGGTGCACCCCACCTCTCGCCCGAAGTCAGCTGGGATTGGCATCAACCCCCCCGCAACCCTGAACAGGATTAAGTGGCCGAAGATGAGCGAGTGAGTGAATGTAATGGACAACCAACATAAAAAGTGTTATAGATTCTGCAGTGGATCTTGGGGAATCCTGCTATTTAAACTCATGCAACAGTTTGTGCACTGAGTTGCCACTGATAGTGAGGAAGAAGCTGTAATACGTGCAAACAAAAAAAAAAAACAATTACAGGGGTGTTAACCCAGTGAATTGTTCTGGAAAACACTTAGATTTAGAATCGCATACACATTGCTCTGTTTTGAGTTTAAAGTCTGAGGCAATATGTTCCTTTCTTTACAGGAAAAAACTGTAACGCTTGATTTTGGTTGGAAACGTGTGTTTCAAGGTTTTTTTTTTAACTGACAAAATAATACAAAAGTCATAAAATGAACATCTAAGAAAAAAATCTAAAATGAATTTGATTCATTAATTAGTTCATTAAGTGATAATTAATATAAAATAAGGGTACAGGGTATTGTACTGTACTGCACTGGACAACTTTCAGTAATAATTCTGCCATGAAATAAGCAGGTTTGCTCAACTCTTTTCTCATTCCATTATACATCTTGTATGTGTGGCTCCAAGTATGATTTCTGTGTCTCTGGTTTTTTTTTGTTTTTTTTTCTAATAGAAATATGGTTCAATTATGGTTCTAAAAGAAACATGATAGTTTGTTATAGCTACCAGAACTGTAATGTACCCTTTTGTTATTAAAAATGTCAAGTGGTTACAGTGTCTTACCTTCATGTCCATTTGGTGTCCAACTGAAATAGGTCACAAGTCACTGAAATAAACCCTGTCCTTGAAAAAAAAAATACACTGACATGCTGTCAGAATTTATACACTCCATTTGGAAGACTAGGTTATTCTTTCATTTCTCATTTCAGTTTCATTTCAAGCACACAAGTGGTTATAGCTGGGCCTGTAGCTTTAATAAAAACAAACAAACAAAAAAACTCTTGAATTTGGGATGAAAATCTTCATCTGGATTTCTGTACAGCTGCTTTGTGACAAACTCTATACAAGTAAACTGAATTCAATTAATCTGGAAAATGGGTTGTTATATTTGTATTTATACACTAGGGGGCGATCTGAGCACACAATTTCAATCTACAACACAGATTTATCATGAAACATCAAAGTACTTCATATTTTCCTTCTTCTTTTGGGTAGATTTGTTCTGATACATGTACAGTATATATTCTCACTCTGTTAGGAACACCTGTCCACCTGCTCATTCACGAAATGATCAAATCGCCCAAGCATGTGATGGCTGCCCCGTCACACAGATGCAGGTCAAGAGCTTCAGTTAACGTTCACATCAAACATCAGAATGAAGAAAAATGGGATCTCGGTGACTTTATCTGTTGCATTGTTGGTGGTGCCAGATAGGCTGTTTTGAATATTTCAGAAATAGGGATTTTTCTCATACATGCCAGTGTGTAGAGTTTACTCAAAATGGTGTGAAAAACCCTGTCCATCGAGGGAACGACAGTAAGAGAGAATAGCCAGACTGGTTCGAGCTCACAGGGAGACAATGGATTAAAGAAGCACTCTTTACAACAGCTGTGTGCAGAAAAGCATCTCACCAAACACGTCGAAACTTGAAGTGCACGTGCTCCAAGAGTGGAAAAGCAGATGGGTTTCACTCGTCAGCCAAGAAGTACAGAAATCTGAGGCTGTTCCTGACCGAAACTGGACAGCTGAAGGAACTGGGAAAAACATTGGCTTGGGTTTTTTCCAAGCAAAAAATAAATACAGAAAAAGTCACCCACACAAAAAAAATCTAATCAGATGAGTATTATAGAAACAGCTGTAATTACATGAAAAACCCATACAATGTTTTGGTTTTTTTTGAATTTTCTGTTCTGGTTGCGAACCATGGTCAAGTTCAACAGGGTATGGCCATTTCTTATTTTCATTTGAATGCATGAATTTGAAATTTGGGCTTGTAATAAAACATCTGCGTAATTAAAACCTCTCACTCTTGGCCCTCACATGGTATAATCCGAATTGAGGATTTGGACAGGCGTGCTGTTATCGCTGGGCTGAGATGGGATTAGCGCGTGGGTTTGATGCTATAACTGCGTGCACTCTTCACCTCCTCAGCATGCTGAACCCTCAGGGCTGCTTACTGAAGGAATCTGGGAGTCGAGAAGTCAGGCTAACAGGGGAGAGCATTACTCTAGGGAGGAGGAAGAGGATGAGAGGATCATATGGAAGTCCTCATCTCACACAGGCTGGATCATCATCCATCACACGATGGAGTTATTAAAAGCTTTTGTACACCAGGCTCCAAGGAAAAGATGATCTCTGGTGGTTAGAGAGAGAGAGAGAGGGAGAGAGAGAGAGAGAGAGAGAGAGAGAGAGAGAGAGAGAGCAGACTGTTGTGAGGTGTTTCTACAACATGGACTTTGGATCATTATACAATCTGGAAACCTTCCCTGAAACATCTGTACAGCTGAGAACATCTCTACACCTCACACTACCTCTTATAGCATTAACCATACATCGGTCTAAAGCTACCTTAACAATCAAAACATTTTTTTTTTATCAGTGATGCTATCTAAGTTAGCAAGGTGTGAGAATTCTCACTGCTGAAGGTTTTATCGATGGTTTTTTACAAGTGGAAAATCTGGGAATTTAATACGTTATCGCATCACAAGTTACACGAGCA
Source organism: Chrysichthys thysi (assembly GCA_030068315.1). Taxonomy (NCBI): domain Eukaryota; kingdom Metazoa; phylum Chordata; class Actinopteri; order Siluriformes; family Claroteidae; genus Chrysichthys; species Chrysichthys thysi. Next base: position 11,734,187 of record JAQLOM010000019.1, read on the forward strand.
AATCATGTACCAGTATGAGTACAATTTACCAGGGAGAATCGAAAAGTAAAGGCAAAATAAATTGAATGGCTTTTATAGAAGTAACTGGGAGAACCTGAACGTGACACTTTTCTTCATAGTCCCTATGCAAGACGACGCATTTGTCATATCATTCATCTATCAGAGATGAATCTGGGACCACACAGCGCCTCCTTCAGTGGAGCAAAGATGTGATAACGGGTCAGCACCCGATCAGGGCTGTAAGGAGGACGTGTGAGATGTGGAACCCGAGCCGTTGCACTGTCTCTACTGTCCCTGCTGCTGTATGAGGACGTGCATTGTCACGGTGCAGCAAGACTGTTGTGGACAGCGTTCCTCTTCTTTTGGTGCGAATTGCAGGTTGAAGTTCATTTCGCAGCAATGCGCAGGAATTTGCACTGTTCACTGTTTGCCAATGAGCTTGGAAATGCACCAGGAAAGGAACGTTCATGTCCCAAGAGAACGTTAACATGATTTTCTTGGGGGAGGACTGACTTTGAATTTCTTCGTTGCTCAAGAAGACGGATGTCTCCACTCCATGCTTTGTCTTTTCCTCTTTGGATTATCCTGTAAATTAAAAATTGCCTCTACTTTTGAATTCTTGAAAAATGCGATAGACAAATTGATCTTTCAACTGCTCGGCTGTGAATGTGAATAAATGCGAGTCAGTATAATGGAGAATTAGTTATAATTAAAGTACAACCGTCTTCATGCACTTACTTCGAAACGAAAAAGCTGATAAAAATCTGGACTGTGTTAATAATGAATGTTATTCTTTGTTCATTAAAAACTGTGCAAATCGAAATTCAACAGCATTGTAATACAGAGAGACAATTAACAATATCATTCTGCAACTTCCATTCCTCTATTCCCTTTTACTCTATGTGATTCTAAAGATATTCCTAGGTCTGTCTCTTTCTTTCTTTCTTTCTTTGTCTTTGGGCATTTTTTATGTCTGCGTTTCCTTTGGTTTCTGAATGATGGTTTTCATTGTTGCAAACAGTCTCCCTAAACACATTTATATGGCTTTATCATCTTCTCCAGCTTCCTTGAAAGGTCAATATTTTCTGCTTCAGGTCTTATGAGAGCTGTTTTCTGATCCCAGGGACTATTAGCTCGAGTGCTCACAGTGAACCGACGGAGATTCTGAGCTGGTTTTGAACATAAACATAAACTTAAAATGAAATGGATTATGATAAACCATAAGCTTGCTAATAGCTAAAGAGAACTGTTGACTCAAGTGCCGTAATATTTTTAAATGCAAATGCACCATAAAGTGCAAAATAAATGAAGGTTTTTTTCATTTTTCATTTTTTTCCCACCCCGAAACCAAAAGGGATAAAAAGTTTTGCATTCAATCGTATTGTACCTCAGTAGAATATTTGATATTCCCATAAGTAAGAAGTTCACAACACTGAGGCCTACTGCATCCTCTTAAACTCTCGTTAAACTCCCGTCGAGAGCTGGAACGATTTTATAAATCCTCGCCTCTATGATTAGAGTCTCAGAGCAGAAATAACCCAAGACATAAACCTTTCCCTTCAATCTGGAGTGTGCGACTGGCTAACGTCTGACAGTGTGTCCTGAGGCTAGTCTAAACACCCTGCGACGGCTAACAGCTTATTTTAGAGCAGCATTTATAAGAGTGTGGGATTAAACTTAGTAAAAGTGACTGTAAGTAATGACTAATCCATCTACTTCAGGGCTTTTATACATTTTAGACACTATCTCATGGAGTGTATTTCATGTCTACATGGCAGTTTTTGTTTGCGAGGCGGCCTTTTAATGTACAGTGTAACAATTTCTCACTAAGGGTCAAGGATGGAAAGTGTAGTAGTAATTATACCAGAGCACTACTGAATTCTCAGATCTGGCTGGTCAAAAGGTATAATCATTAATACAGGGTGAAGCTTTCTGTGATGACACATTTGGGTGACATTTATAGAAGGAGTCTTTAGTGTCAGTAATTTTTAAGGGTTGTTTGATGGTCAGAAAGTTTGTGTTTTCTGGTTTCTCAGTAACATGACAGAGTAACATTATTAACTTCGAGACAGAAAGAAAAAAAAAACAAGGCTGTCGAGGGAACTACTGTTTACAGCTGCCTGCTTTGAGTTGCAGATGTTCCATAACATAACATGACATGACATGACATGACATGACATGACATGACATGACATAACATAACATTAAATGCTTTAAACGTGTCAAATTTCTATGGCAGAAGAGGAATAACACACATCAGGAAATTTTTGCTATTGAAGCATAATCTTCTTCATGTATTCTTCTCCAATGTGACACATGGGATGCAATTTTCATAACCCATAATTTCATGACCCAAAGTGTGTTATTCATTCCGTATCACGTGTTGCATGTGTTATTATTATTTATTTTATTTTTTTTAAACTTTTGCTCATATTCATGAAGGGTGCCAAAAATTCTGGAATGTATTTTTAAAAAAAATATCAATCGCAGTACATGTCTGCTAAATTCAGCGATGTCTTCTTTTGTTTACCATTTAATATTTACACCTGGTATCATTTTGCAAATTTACTACAATGCCGTTATTTACGTAATAGTCCAGGTATCAGGTTTAATGCTCTTTCATAACATAGGAACCGTGGATTACATTTAAAGCATATGCCAACTATGATCGCGTGCTAATGGTGAGGTTTCATGGGCTCTTTGGGCATTCGAGTCAGCAGTGTGTCTTGTGTACTGCTTCTAGGGAAGATTATTCCTTCTCGTATTAAATCATCCCTTCATGCACTTCACTTCACCCGCCACCTCAGAGCTCCATATACACCAGGACTATTTCTGAAACGGCATCTTGTGGCTATGAATAACTTGTCTCTAAATAATTCAAAATCAAGTCTTCTTGACAGGTCTCCAGTCGCTGTGGAGTCTCACGGGAGGCTTTTGGTGAGCACTTTGTTTTCTCTAAAGAGATGTTCGAAGAACTGCTCGTTTAATAGCAAACTCTTCATTACACTCGATCGACAAGTGCCCTATCCGGAAAGCACTTTTTCCTCATGCTGAAGTCATGTGCTGAGATTAAATTCCCATCATGATAACTGGTGAATTAAAAACAAAAAAACAACAACAAAAAAAAAGACACCCAGCGATCATTTCAGGAACAAAAAGGAATTCTGACAAGCATTTGGGACACGTAAAACCAGGTTTACAGGACGTTTGCTGGATCCTGCAAATATCACAGAATGTTAGCAGAACGCTCGGTACATACTGTATTACACTGATGTTCTCTAAAGGTTAAGTTAAAAAAACAACAACAAGAAAAACGTGTGCTGTGTTCTTAAAACGTTGTGATTTTAACAGCTTCCTTGACATTGTTTTTTCCCCCCAAAGGGATATTTAGTATCACTTTTTATTTACCTTTACATGAACAATAGTTAGTATTTACATTTATACAAATGAACTACTAAAAATGGTGCAGCAATGTTCTTGTAGCAAAGTTTATAATTATTAGTTGTATCATAGCACTGTTGAATTCTTAAATCTGACTTGCCAGAAGGTGGTAAATCTTCTATAACAGCAGCTCTGACAACAGGTTTATATGAACGTACCCATTCGGATTTGTGTAAGTGTCGATATGGTGAGGTTTTCTTTAAGAATGCATTTACGTATATAACATTTCTGAAAGGAGTCTTGACTGTCGATGACCCCAATGACCCAAAATGGGATAAATATTGGTGTAAAAATGGACTGCAATGTCCTGCTAACCCAATTTATTATTATTATTATTATTATTATTATTATTATTATTATTATTATTATTATTAGCTGGGAGAGACTTAAGAAAAAG
>JAQLOM010000019.1:11829026-11840833 GCA_030068315.1 Chrysichthys thysi
GGGCGTATCCCGCCTCTCACTCGATGTCAGCTGGGATTGGCGCCAGCTTCCCCCCGCGACCCTGAACAGGATTAAGCGGGAGAAGACGAATAAAATATTATTATACTATACTATAGCCAGGCACTATGAAACAATGATTTTATTAGCAATAAAATGTACCTTTTAACAGCAGTAAAATGAGTGAATCCTGAACTAAAGCTACAACTCAGTACAGGTCAACACAACATTATATTGGGTCAGTGGTAGCCTAGTGGTCACCTCAGTCCGAAGGTTGTGGGTTCAAGGCCAGGGACCAACAAGGTACACTGAGGTCTCCTGAGCAAGGTACTGCTCCCTGGGCGCTGTGCTGTTCGGCTGCCCCCTGCTTCACCTGGTGAATGGGTTAAATGCAGAAAAGTAATTTCACTGTGTCATGCTATGCTGTGGTATGGTGCGTTTCATGTGTGATGATCACTAGTACTGTATACATTACTTATTATAAGGTGCTTTTTTTAAATTATTTTAATGATGCTTGCTTTCAAGACATCAGCTGTTTTTGTTCTTATGAATTGTCAAGTTAAGCATATTGACATTTAAATGACCTGTTTATTCAGTAACAACGATTAAGTTTACATACGATTACTTTCATAACCATGTGGTTATAATTGATGTGTAACCTCCAGCATTCAAACACATGCACTTTTCTCACATACACTGATGCTTTCTTGGTTACCATTACTACTACTACTACAGTGTTTAGTATTGAAATATTCAAGAAATTTGTAGTTATTGCTATACAAAATGTACTAAAAATACAGTGGACCCTTGGGTCACGAACGCATTGGATAGCGAACAAATCGACGTACGAACTAAATTCCCGAGCAGATTTTGTACCGACTGACGAACAAATCCTCAACTGACATACAGGAAGGCATCCCACACTTCGTGGCACAAACCTCAAGTTCTGGTCAAGCACTCATGAACGCATTTTTTCATTGATAGCAAGAAGCCTAAGTGTATAATAGTTGAAATAAAGAAAGGAATCATCACAAAACATGAGAACCGCCACCGTCCACCTACGCCAGCAACTACGTATCCACCGCGAAGGTAACGTGCATTAAAATCATCTGTTTATTTCATTTAGTTTTAGTTTTCTATAATTAATGTTATTTTAGTTTTATTGCCGCACGTAAACCCATAATACACTTTTAAAAACATGTTTTCAGGGCTGTAACACATTTATGTAAATATAAATTACTGTAAACACTGTAGGGGCTTTAATAAAAACAAATCTACAGACGGAACTTGATCTCCATCACGGCTGCTGATAAACGAGTAGAGAGAGCAAGAGCAGAATCACTCCACTTACCATCAGTGTGTCTCGCCTCACCGTGTTGTGCTTGCGACCAATCACTGAGCACCATTGTTCCCAGAGACCAATCACAGATCTGCAGTGTTTCCCAACATCCAATCACTGATCACCATTTATCCATTGCCGTTTTTATTTTTAAAACATTTTTTTAAAGACAGAAGCTAATAACATGGGGTTTTCCTCAGGACCGCATGTTGCCACTGCTTCTTTTTTTGGCTGCGTTCTTGATTGGGGAAAGCTGTTGTATTTTGTGTAAAGGTTTGTGGTGCAATGACAGAAGGTGACTTCTTTCTATAAGAAATAAATTCTTTAAACAGTAAATGATCATGTCTTTTTTTTTTTCTGATAAAATGCTAATTTAGTCTGTTATTGCAGTGTTCCATCTTACTACATCTTCATCCTAATCTAATTTGTGAGATTGGACAGGGTTTCTGCGTTGGGAGAATACACTTTTTTGAAGCAATATAACATTGATATTCATCCGCTCATCTGTTCGTCCAGCCATCCACAAGCATTAGTCCTGCATCACCTGGGGTTCACCATCTTGCAAGCCATTCTGACATTGCGTTTGATGCGACTATGGAATACTCCAACTGACGTGTCGCTCCATCTGCCATTGGCGCGCACACACACGCTCACAAAATTTAGAGTAGCCAATCCGGTCTAATCTGCATGTCTTTGGACAGTGGGAGGAAACCGGAGTACTTGGAGGAAACCCACAAAGAAAGGCGCCCAGTTCAACCCAGGGATCGAAGCCAGGACCTTCTTGCTGTATATAGCATGCATAATTAAGCAACATCAGACTCGATGTCAAGAGTACTGTTGTACTGAATATCAACAAGGCATGATCACAGCTGTGCTGATGTTCAGTACAACAGCATAATTCTGAGTGTCACTGCTTTTATTACCATGGTAATCCAAGAACTGACTGAAAGCCCATAGTAAGAGGATTAATGATTTTGGAATATTTTTTTTCCCCCAAAACAAATTTTGTAAAGCACAATCAAATTTGGTCTTAACTTATATCTCAAAATGCCTTTTAAAACGTCTAAAGTGTTACTTGAGGATACCCTGGGGCAAAGCCTTGTTTATCATCTACCAGGCCACTCTTAGACTCTCATCTTTTTTTTTATTTTTTTATTTCTCGTTATTCTCAGCAGCACAAACAGCAGGATTCAAAATGCCCGGCTACCGGCCATCCGAGACGGACAAGAAGATTCTCGTGTGGTCCGGACGCTTCAAATCTAAGGAGCAGATCCCAGAGTTTGTATCGTAAGTGGTCACTTCCTGTTACATAAACAGATAATCAGCATGTTTATGAAGTCATGTGACATTTGTTCTCAAACAGTCACTTCCCAGTCCGCATACTTAATTGATGTAATTTGCGATATCTGGAAAAGAGATCAAAGAACAGCTGTGGCTGACATGGACAGCTGGATGGGGACATTCGTATGAAGGGATGCAGATGCTTTCTCACACAATAAAGAGAAAAAAGGTCCATATTTCTTAAATATAGTTTTGGCTTTTGCAGGACAGATTAAAAGGTCATATTGTGTAGCAGAGAATGCATGGCCTCTGAGCCTGTTGGCGTTAATGTAGGAGGGGTGGCCTATATTTGCCAATTATGATGAAGGATTGGCCTCTGTATCTGTCAGTCACAGCGAAGGAGGCGTGGCCTCTGTACTATAATGTACAGAGGGATACACGTATAATGTAATGTAGGTACTGTAATGCCTTAACAGGAGAGAAATGCACTCCTGATTTGTATACTACGAGAAGTAGAGACCGAATGGTGGATAGTTCACTGCTGTCCATTAAATGCGTCTGTGAATGTAGTCACATTTTTCATCATTAAGCTCCTAGTAACAATTTTCCTCTTGGTTACAAGCTGCAATTATTGCAGAGGCTTGCCTTTGTCTGTATCGTGCAGCATATGCATCTTCTCTCAGGTTTATAGCACTGCTAAATAGAAAAGCATTTTTACCTTACAGGTTATAAACTGTCTCTGTTACTGATTTCCAGATACGAGACGATTGATGCAGCCAGGAACAGACTGCGTATTAAGGCCTGCTATGTCATGATAGCTCTGACTATTGGAGGCTGCGTCATAATGGTCATCATGGGAAAACAGGTAGGTCATTCTTATAACTGTACCTGCCCCAATAATGCACTATTATTTACACCTTCACATCGGGCACTTTAAAAGTAGGCCACCAGTCGAAGTTACCTCACAAATTGGCAACTCAATGTATGGCAATAATGAACATGGATATTGTTATAAAATATGTTTGTTCAATTGGTTAAGCAGCAGAAGGACACTTAACATAACATAACAATGTGAACATTTACATTAAATTCTGCCCCTGCAGGCTGCACATCGCCATGACAACCTGACCACAAGGAACATGGAGAAAAAGGCTCGGTTGAGAGAAGAAGCGCAGAAGGAACTAGAGATGCGAGCATCTTTGCATGAAAACAAACCGCAGTGAGGCGCTTTAGTCCCAATGTGTTGACGATTCAAACAGCATCATTTATCCTGAAATAACTACATGGTAGCGCAGCCAAGAGTGTAGTTTCTGCACTCGTAAATAAATTTCTGCACCCTTTACACCGTCGGTTGTCTGCTCGTTTTATGTTAATATTTGTTTGTTATATGTGGAGTTCTTTAAATAAATGAATGAATGAACGGGAATCACTCTACATGTTATCAGTGTCACTTTTCTTTCTCTGATTTCTTCAGGTCATAACCCAGGTGAATGCTAATTCTCAGAAGAAATGAATTTTCCACACACACACCCCCATCAAAATAATAAGTAAACAGTGCAGCTTTTGAATCAAAATTGTCAGTCAAAATTGGGATCCCACCGACGCAAGCAAAATAAATAAATAAACAAAGTCACACAAGCAAGCATGTTAGCCAAAAATCTTAGACATTATTCACAGCAAGATTTTGAAATGTACTTGAGATATTGACGAAATGAAATGAGCAGAATCAGCATCAAACACCATTCCGCTTTAAAATCTTAGGTGGATGCTCGCCCTTCAAGCTTGCAATTGTTTTACGTGCGGAATATACACGATGGTTCAGATTGTAAAACGTAATCCGAGTCAGAGACGCACACGGTTTTGACCAGATCGTTAAATGGATTACCTACCTGTCTCACTTTCATTCGGGTTCCACGTGTGTTATATGAACATCTGCATTCTGATTCACTGATTCGTCAGAAAAAGGACCAGATTATTAAGCCACAAGGGGAAAACTTACCGTCTTACTCGTCATCCTGAACCCAGTTGTGCAGAAACGGGAAAAAAAGCATGGCCACAGGGAACTCATGAAACAGCATTTATGCAAATGGCTTAACAGAGAACAGTTACACAATCTCAATACAACAGCAGTATTGGAAATGAAGAGCTGGTTATCTCTCTCTGTGAGAATCCGACATTGAAAAAAAAAGAAGAAGATAAAACAACCTAGTAAACAATCTTGCAGCTTTTTTAAGCAAACAAAATCACCAGTATGCTTCAAGCTCAATTTGGATTCATTTCTGCATGGTTTCGCATTATTGAAATTGCTGCTGGGATGTAAAATCTTAATTTCACATAAGGATTATGGCACAGTCGGTACTAACAGATTCTTCCCGCAAAACGAGACGTGAAGAAATGTTTTTTTTTCCTCCCCATTGTCACTCTAGTTAAAGATGATATTATAAGGGGGCCATCTGAACATGGGTCTGTAATCAGCAACATCAGTCATGATAAAGTGTGTGTGTGTGTGTGTGTCACACACTGGGAAGCTAAGATTTCAGCTCGTTAAACGTCATCAAGTGTCCGTGTAGTGAAGGAAGCTTCAGAAGGGCAAAGCTCACGAGATTTCACTCCAATATTTAGTGTGATTAGTTCTGTAAAAGAATGTCCCATGATCTGGGGCGCACTTTCTCGTCTCATTTCCTGAGCAGCGGAGAGCCAAGTACTGTATGGAAAAAGAAAAAAGAAAGAAAGAAAGAAAAAAAAAAAGATTTCCATTCGAACCAAATGATTTGTGTCCTGAACATAAAGTGCTGATGATGATAAAAGGACGATAATTGTATGGAATGGTCCTCTTAAGTCCGAAAAGTCTGGCACACAGGTTCAAGGTATGGGGCGTGGGGTTCGTCTCTGTCTCAGTGCACGGGGAGATTCCGACTCCCAGAAGGTGCAAATGTGTAATTGTAAGGAGCCTGCACAGTCATTGTAGGAATGCATGAGAATGAAAGCAAATATGTTCAGTATTCAAATTAGTGGCACGCAGTCGGTCACACACACTCTGGACTCCTGTCTCTGTCCGTCAGCAAGCGTGGCCTTTTCGTAGGGAGTCCGGGTCTAAGGAGTCGAGAGAAGTGCTGAAGTCTTTCCAGTCTTCAGGGCAGACTGGCCAAGTTGTGCCTCTCTGTTCTACACGTTTTTGTTTTTGTTTTTTTAAAATGGTAACATTTGTATGCGCACTTCCAGGCGCTCCCACAGTTGCACGGTCAGTCCAGTGATTCTGAACGAATGAAAAAAGAATCGCGTACAGGCCGTCCGTCTCAAGACGTCCATATTGCAGCAAGGTCATACGTACAAGCAGTCAATCCCCAGCTTCTAATCGACTCTCCGCTAGATGCAGCATTTAGTCTTGATGCTTGCTTACACTGGAAGGGGAATCGGCTTTTGGGTTCCGTGGTGGGACTTAATGCGAGGTGGGCAACATGGGAGTCTTTCAAGAGTTACCAGAGCTGCTCTGGTGGTCTTCTATTTATTTATTTATTTATTTATTTTTTGATCAATCAATCAGGTTCTGTTTTCCTGAAGCCGTTCTTCAAAACCGGTGACAGCAGGTGTGAAGGGAGCAGGAAAGGTAAAGGGTTAAGGTTACGGAAGTCGACCAGCAACACAGGCTCTTGCAACGTGACACTCTTCATAATCATTACAGATATTAATAATGCTCTCTTCGTTGGGGATTTTTCTGGTGCTCAGAGCTGGAAGCCCTCCATGGGAGCCTCGCACTGCTGGAAAAGGAACTGCTGCTGCTGCAGGTCGACGGCGGGGGCCAGGGCTGGATCCTCGTCCTCGGGGCTGAAGTAGCGCTCGATCAGGTCGAATGCCTTCTGGTAGATCTCCTGGTTCTCGTGGCCCTGCAGGAACTCCAGCTTATCCAGACCTGAGGAAAGGTTACAGGGAGAAAGGAGTCCTCAAACTTCAACGGTGAGATCACTTGCAAGAAGATTCAGATGTTTTAGAGTTTAGAAAAGCAGACGCCTGAATGTGTCGAGTTACCGTATGCTTCCTCGATGAGGGCGCAGTACGGGTTGATTCCTCCTCCTCCTCGTTTGGCCTCCAGCTCTCCCAATCTCAGGATGTTCTCCAGACCATTCAGTGCCACCTGCACAATCTTGGAGTCCATCAGCGTCAGAAGGTCACAGAGGGGCTTGATGCAACCCAGCTCCACCAGATGCCTGTTTGTAACACGAAAGTGCTATTCTGACAGAGCGATAGATCCAGGCATCCTAATTTGGCCCTAAAATTTCCTTCACATTTGTGCAACGGGTCCAAGGTGTGCTTTCCCCATGCTGAAAAGTTGTTGGTCTCTAACAGATACTGTGACGTCTATATGGGATGTAGGCTCATCATTTCTAATAAAAATCTATAATTATCTTTTACAAGCAGATATGGCAGACTGGATTCTACATGATGACATGTATCCACTTGAGTGTTGGAAATGTCTAACAAACTGATGTAGTTCTTTCATACATGACCCTAAGCAAAAAAGTGACAGGAGATCATTCATTTTTTTTTATGTACAAGCCATGATTTTAGAAACAGCAGAAAGCAACATGGCTACAATGAAAGCTAAACCAAAAAAACCCAAAAATGCAACTTGGATATGACGTGGTAAATAAATGTGATAGAAATCAGAGAGTGGGCTGCAGGCTATAACTAAAATGGGAGAAAAAAACTCTAGACAGAGCACGCCCCCAAGTGACAGCAGCTGTCATTACATACCCAAAAGACTTTTTGATATTATACTGTTAATCTCCTTCATTGCTTCCAATTTTCATGAAGCGTTTTTTTGAAACACTTGAGTGAAGAAACTGAATAAAAACTGTGGTACACAGGCATCTCATTTATTCTTAAGGCTATACCCGATACCTGATCTGCTCAGCAGAGCCCCCAGATGTAGCATTGGTGATGGCCCAAGCCGCCTCCTTCCTCGTTCGGAACTCAGCCACTTGAAGGATAGTGATAAGGGGAGGAAGCAAACCTGCATCTATCACCATCTAGGGAAAGAAGGGGGTGGGGCTCTTTAATCAAGCATCACACACATCAAAACTGAAGTCTACACTGAGCCTGCCAGAGACACACCTGTATCTGTGCCCGGTTACCAGCAGTAATATTGGAGATCGTCCAACAGGCTTCTTTCTTAATGGACTCCTTGGGGCTACATAGCAGGTGAAGGAGACTCTGAAGGGCAGAGCAGTTCAGGATCACCTGTTCAAGTAAAACAAACAAAGTTTTGCAAAAAAAACCCTTATACCAAGTGTCCTAAATAATTGCTAAGCTAAACACACTCCTAAAGGTTAACCTTTGAAGCAATATACAGTGCATTTGGAAAGTATTCACAGCGCTCCACTTTTCCCCCACAATATCCTATGTTACAGCCTTATTCCCAAATAGATTAAATTCATCTTTTACCTCAAAATTCTACACAATACCCCATAATGACAAAGTGAAACAAGTTTGCTTGAAACTTTTGCAGATTTATTAAAAAAATGTAAAATAAATAAATAAATAAAACATTTACATAAGCACAGTGAATCCCTGCGATATCGCGGTTCACCTATAGCGGGTTCAGTGCATCGCGGATTTTCAAATTTTGATTCGCGGAATTTTTCGGCTTTCGCGGAACTCTGGAATATAAAATATAATTAAAAGAGCATTTAAATCGAAATAAAACAGTATGCGCTGTATTTCATCAGCGGATGAATACACAGTAGTGGTGTACGCCACTTCCGCTTCAGCTAGTAATCCGGCTGTAAACAGGAAGTGACCTCACCGGCAGTAAGAACGCGTGTAGAATTTTATATGTTGTTAAAATGACATATGTTTAAGAGTGTAGAAAGTGTTTAAGAGCATAGGACGTGTTTATAGGAGTGTGGGAAAGGTTAATAAGAGAGTGGGAAGGGTTTATAAAGCCTTAATAAAGATATAAATAATAAAATTAATGTGACGGCGCTATTTCGTGGATTTCACCTTTCGCAGGGGGGAGCCGGAACCTAACCCCCGTGATAGGCGGGGGTTCACTGTATTCATAGCGTTTGAATTACCCTCAAAAGTGAGCTCAGGTGCATCCTGTTTGTACTGATCATCCTTCAGAAGTTTCTACATCTTTACTGACCTGTGGTAAATTCAGCTGATTGGTCATGATTTGGAAAAAACACATAGCTTTCTATAAAAGGTCCTATAGTTGACAGTGCAGGTCAGAGCACAAACCAAGTCATGAAGACCAAGGACTTGCCTGTAGACCTCTGAGACAGGATTGTATGGAAGCACAGATCTGGGGAAGGCTACAGAAAATTTGCTGCGACATTGAAGATCCCAATGAGCACACTGGCCTCCATCATTCGTAAATGGAAGAGTTTGGAACCACCAGGACTCTTCCTACAGCTGGCCACCCATCCACTCTGGGTGACTGGGGCAGAAGGGCCTTAGTCAGGGAGGTGACCAAACCCTGATGGTCACTTTGACAGAGCTCCAACATTGCTCTGTGGAAAGAGTAGAACCTTCCAGTTGGATAACCATTTCTGGAACACTCCACCAATCAGGCCTGTATGGCAGAGTGACCAGCTGGAAGCCACTCCTCAGTGAAAGGCACATGACCACCCACCTGGAGTTTGCCAAAAAGCACCTGAAACACTCAAACCATGAGAAATAAAAATGCTCTGGTCTGATGAAACAAAGATTAAACTATTTAGACTGAATGCCAAGCATTATGTCTGGAGGAAACTAGACACTGGTTATCACCTGGCTGATACCATCCCTACAGTGAAGCATGGTGGTGGCAGCATCATGTTGTGGGGATGTTTTTCAGCAGCAGGAACTGGAAGACTAGTCAGGGACGAAGGAAAGATGAATGCAGAGACATCCTTGATGATAACCTGCTTCAGAGCGCTCTGGACCTCGGACTGGGGTGAAGGTTCTTCTTCCAACAGGACAACTACCCTAAGCACACAGCCAAGATAACAAAGCAGTGGCTACAGGACAACTCTGTGAATGTCCTTGAGTGGCCCAGTCAGAGCCCAGATTTGAACCTGATTGAACACCTCTGGAGAGATCTGAAAATGGCTGTGCACTGACGCTCCCCATCCAACCCGATTACAGCTTGAGAGGTTCTGCAAAGAAGAATGGGGGAAACTGCCCAAAAATAGGTGTGCCCAGCTTGGAGCATCATACTCAAAAAGACTTGAGGCTGTAACTGCTGCCAAAGGTGCTTCAAACAAAGTATTGAGCAAACACTGCGAATACTTATGGAAATGTTTTATTTTTAAAAAATCTGTAAAGGTTTCAAACAAACTTGTTTCACTTGGTCATTATGGGGTATTGTGTGAAGAATTTTGAGGTAAAAGATTAATTTAATCTTTTTGGTAATAAGGCTGTAACAGAGGAAAATGTACTGTGGAAAAAGTGGAGCGCTGTGAATACTTTCTGGATGCACTGCATGAACCTCACAAACTTAAGTGTCATTTTGTTTTTTATTACCTGTGTCTGCACGTCATCTCCTGTAACGATGTTCCCCACAGCCCGAAGTGCAGGAGAGACAACCTTATAATCTGAATGTCTTAAAAAAAGAACAAGAAGAGTAAAAAGTCACTGGGCTGGAATTGTAACTGAACAAAGCCAAATGATGAAGATTTGCATTGATCTTGGCTGATGTTTAAAAGCTAAACATTTTTGGATTTGCAGTTTTTATGTATACAAAGAAATTAACAGTTTAATCATTTGTATTAGTTTGCATTATTCAATCGAACACAAAACAAAGATGAGGCCTACAATATCAAACATGCTGTAATATGCTAATTACTTTCTTTTTTATTTCCTACAGGAAATTATTCTGGTATGCAACATCTTATCATGGTTTATGAGATCAGTGTTGTATTAGAACGTTACAAAGAAAAAAAACCTATTGTGTCGCATGCTAACTTCTCAGCGTAGATAAAAGCACAATTATATTTAACAACTATATCATAGGCAGCTAGTTAGCGCACCGTTCGCATAGCCGTCTACCTGCAGCAGACGTGTATCGGACATCGCCATACATCACATACCCGATGATCGTAACATGTCTAATAGTGTGTAATATCTTACAGTAGCAGCTCCACCAGTCTGCGGCACACGCCCGAGTCTATAACAGCTTGGATCTTTTCATTGGGCCCGTCAGACAGATAGGAGAGTGCCCAGCATGCATCAGCTAGAATGTCTGTATCATTCACGAACAGCAGCCAGGAGAGCACGCTGAGGCACGGCGACACCTGCACACACAGAAAACACACGCTTTATCTTCAACCTGCCACTTAAGTAAATATAACCTAATATTACACACCCATAATGCTCTATTAAAACTGCGATCCCAAAATCCAGGTGTGTTAACCTATATCAGGAGCTGGTCTTACCTTGGTGAAATCTGGAGGTGGGTTCTTGCCTCTGCACAAGTTAGACAGAGCCCACACTGCGTTTCTCATCATAGTCAAACGATTCTGTTTGGTCAAGAGCCTGTAAAACAAGACAATACAATTCATATACAAATGGCATTATATAAATTGTGCGCTTACTATACAGAATGTACAATGGTGATTGTGTAAACGGCATAGGATTGTAAAGTTAAAACTAAAGATGGACGTGAACTTAACCCAAGACAAGGAAGTAAATTAGGACACTTTGGAAAGAAACCTACTGTATAAGTGAGGGAAGGATGTTGCAATCCAGCACATAGTCTCTGCACTCTGTGCTATCTCCTGCAATGTTCCCCAATGCCCACACCGCCTGCACACAATGACAAGACCATAAGGAAACGAGACAGACAGAGAGCGGGACAATCAGAAAGACATGCCAAAGCACAGAAAGACAAACAAACAGAAAGAAGAGTGAGACACAGAGAGAAACAAATTGTGTGATTTTAAATATTTTTGTTTCTCTATAAACAATAAGCCTGTCCAGAAACATGAGGCATGATGGTGCAGCAGGTGGAGTTGGCACCTCACAGCTCCCGCTCCTCTGCACTCTCTGGTTTTCTCCTACCTCCCAGAATCATTTGGATAGCTGGACTGTCTACGCTAAATCACCCCAAGAGTTAATGAGTCCAGGGCACGTGCGCATGCCAATGTGTTCCCTGTGACACACCCTGATCTTGACCAGGCTAGAGTGATCACTATACAGTGAGCCCCCG
>JAQLOM010000019.1:11882830-11893931 GCA_030068315.1 Chrysichthys thysi
ACAAGGAGATATGCACAATATAGTTGGGAGAAAATGTGATGTCCTCATATGAGGACAGTGGGGCCTTAGGAGGTTAAGCTAAAATCAATCAAATAATTTTTTTTCCCCTCATGAATCTACACTCAGTACCCCATAATGACAGCACAAACACGGAATTATAGAATTTCTTGCAAATTTATTAAAAAAAAAAAAAAAAGAAAGAAAAACTGAAATATCACGTGGACGTAAGTATTCAGACCCTTTGCTCAGTACTTAGTAGAAGCACCTTTTTGAGTGAAAACAGCCATGAGTCTTCTTGGGAATGACACAACAAGTTTTTCACACCTGGATTTGGGGATTTTCTGCCACTCTTCTGTGCAAATCCTCCGCAGCTCTGTCAGATTGGATGGGGAACGTTGGTGTACAGCCATTTTCAGGTCTCTCCAAAGATGTTCATTTGGGTTTAAGTCAGGGCTCTGGCTGGGCCATTGAAGGACATTCACGGAGTTGTTCCTAAGCCACTGCTGTGTTGTTTTGGCTGTGCTTAGGGTCATTGTTGTGTTGGAAGGTGAACATTCGGCTCAGTCTGAGGTCCTGAGCACTCTGGACTAGATTTTCACCTTGAATGAAATATCTCTGTACTTCGCCACATTCATCTTTCCTTCAACTACAGTTTCCCAGTCCCTGCAGCTGAAAAACACCCCACAGCATGATGCTGCCACCTTCATACTTCACTGTGGGGATGGTATTGTGCAGGTGATGAGCAGAGCCTGGTTTCCTTCACACATACCGCTTAGAATTAAGGCCAAAGAGTTCTTGGTTTTGTCAGAACCTTTATTTCTCAGAGTCTGGGAGTCCTTTAGGTGGATTTTTTTGTGTCTTGCCCTAAGGAGAGGCTTCCGGCAGGTCACTCTGCCATAAAGCTCAGATTGGTGAAGGGCTGCAGTGATGGTTGTCCGTCTGGAACTTTTCTCCCATTTCCACACAGGATCTCTGGAGCTCAGCCAGAGTGATCTTTGGGTTCATGGTTACCTCTCTCACCAAGGCTCTTCTCCGCCGATTGCTCAGTTTGGCCGGGCAGCCAGCTCGAGGAGGAGTCCTTGTTGTCCAAAACTTCTTCCATTTAAGGATTATGGAGGCCACTGTGCTCTTGGGAACATTAACCGCAGCAGAAATTTTTTTTTGTAGCCTTGTCCAGATCTGTGCCTTGCCACAATCCTGTCTCTGAGCTCTTCGGGCAGTTCCTTCGACCTCAAGGCTTAGTTTTTGCTCTGATATGCACTGTGAGGCCTTTTATAAATAGGTGTGTGTGCCTTTCCAAATCATGTTCAATCAGTTTCATTTAACACAGCTGGACTCCAATCAACCATGACGCGGAAAAGGGTACTATGGGCAGAGAACAATGGCACAGCCTTTGGACAAGGCTCTTAGAGCTGAACCTCTTAACTATGAAAGATTTCTCCAAATAAAGAAATGCTAATGTAAGAATGCTGATTGTACATTTAAAGCAGAGGCAGACGCTTCAGAGTGACACCGAAGCGAGATGTCGCTTTATAATGCTGATAATCCCACACCTGACCTTAGCCCTGACCTTTTAATCCTCTCTCAGCTATGGAGGAGCGAGCTCGGCAGCGTGCCGACCGCAGGAGGGAGGTGGAGGAGATGAAGAAGAGGCGTGAGGAGGAGAAGCTGGTGAGCACTGGGAGGGACAGGAGAGGACATTAGAGAATCACATGTAGTGAAATAACAAATCCATTATTGTTTTTGTTTGTTGACTTAGGCTCGGATGAAGGCAGAGGAGGAGGAGAGACTGAGGCAGGAAGAGGAAGAAAAGCGTGTAGCGGTAGAAAAGAGAAGGGAGGAGAGGAGACAGAAGAAGGAGGTGTGTGTGCACATGTGTTTTTAACATGTAATAGACAAGGACATATTGGTTCTTTTATAGCGCAATTTTTTTTATGATGAAAACATTTAGTTAACAAAGAAGTGGTAACAGATTGTAGAAAATTAACCAGCACATACATAGCACCATTTAGAATCGAGGATTCAAGTGTATAAATGTGTCTCTGCGGTAATCAAACAAACATACACAGCAGACGTGGTGCTTGGATATTAGTTGGGGGAAAACCACTGCAGTACTCAGTACTTTAATTGGCAATTTGGTTCATCTTGGAGGGTTTAGCTCAGAGCATAATGCTTTATAGAGAGTATAAAGTATACAGGAGGAGTTAGCTGGCCTGTTTTGTGCTTCAACTGCATTAAATGGGTGTGTGAGTGTGTGTTCAGAGGGAGATGGAGAAGCAGAGGAGAACCGAGCTGGAGCAGAAGTTATTAAAGCGGGCAGGAGAGCATTACCATCGATCCCTTCTGCTGCACAGAGGAATAACCCCATGGAAGAGGCTGGTGGAGCAGAGCCAGGTCAATGATCAGGTGAAAACACACACACAGACACACACACACTCCGGTGACTTGACACTCCTCACATCGTCACGTTCGGTCCTCTGTTTTATTGACGTTCCCATCATACCGCTGCTTTTACACCTGTTCAGACGTTTATCAAGATGGACGAGCAAAGACAGGATATTGGCTGGAGGAGAAAATGGGGAAGAGAGAGAAGTACACACCGAATCCAATTAGTCACAAAAGCCGCAAGAGGCGTCACCCAACCAGATGGCCGGTGCGGTCTGAAAACACAGACATCAGTTGATCCGTCGACTCGTTGCACACTAGTGGGACAGGCTTGGCATTAAATCTGGGCATCGCATTTTACCAGAATCTAGCTGCAGAAAATTTTCAAGGCTCGTCATGCTTCCCTAGAACCTCTATGCCCCCAAAGCTGTTTATCCCTCCAACTGAGGGCGAGACGGTTCTCAGGCGTTCTCGTGCACACACAGCATATGGAATGGCTGTGATTTTGCCAACCATGCCATCTGAAGCAATCAGGCTATGATGTTAATTATGCTGAATGTCTGATTTTTTTTTTTTCTACCTCCACTAGAAAGCTGTGTTACATCACACACGGGTTCTACGAAGACGCTGCCTTCTGTTTTGGCTCCACACAACAGCCGAGGCCCTGGCGGAGAAAAAAAGCCACGCAGACCAGCTATACAAGAGCATTCTGCTCCGACGAGCTGTATACAGCTGGAAAATGGTAAACAAGTAGAATCTGTAGCTACAGCCCATCTGGCAACTACTCTTGGCTTTATTTCAGATTCAGCAAACGTTTTTTTTTGCTTGTTTATTTTTTTACAGAAAAGATTTCACCAGTGTAAGTTATGTTGGTGCGTCTATGCTGATTAACCCCCCTCTGTGTTTACTTAGTTTAAGAACCTGCAGTCTCACCTGGAGATGCAAGCTGAGCACTTCTACACGACTCGGACTCAGAGGAAGGTCTTACAGGCACTGCTGGATCACGCAATCCACCAAAGACTGGAAGCGTGGGACAGAGAGCAGCGGGCTGATGAGCACAGTGCCAGGTCAGCAAACTAACCATGACAAAATTCAAACCTTTCACAGTCTTGAAGTTTACAAGCTGATTTGGTGTTGTGTGTACCCCCAGGCGAGCAGTGAGCAGATGTTTTGCTGCTTGGCGGCGTTTGCCGGAGGTGCTTCAGGAGGAAAGGGAGCGAGACGAGCGGAGAGAGCAGCTTCGACGCAAAGTGGCCGAGATCCTCCCGGACTTCCGAGCCTCGCCGCTTGACGCCGTATGGAGCCCGACGTCACACATCTAACAAACACAAAGCGCCAGTACACAATCTTTTTTGAATACTTTTATTTAATTCTTTTGTGAGTCACAATCCGTTTGAGCAGCTTGTCACTGATGCATTATGGTCCACAGATCAGAACGAACACTGCTCGGTTAAAACAGACAAAACCTGTTGTGTGGGGTTTTTTTGTTTTTGTTTTTTTTTTGCTTGTGTGTGTTCTTAACAAGGCTTTAAAATGACATTAAATTCCACATATTCATTCTGACCTGATTTTTTTTTATTACACTGCAACTTGAGTTGTTTAATACATGTATTAAAGACTCGTCTCCGTTTGAGCGATATAAAAACACAAGACACGCACACAGCGTCCTCTGACAACATCTGTCAGCCGTTATTGCACATTCACTGCCGGATGGAATTCTGGACACGAACACATTGTGGTGCTGTCTCTGTTTTGTTTTGTTTTGTTTTACTTCCGTGCCCCAGCAAGGCACTAAATCAAGCTAGATCATGAAACGATATCTACACAACACTACTTTACATTCTGGGCAGAGGAGACAGAGACGATCAGCAGCTCTGAAAGTTATGGTTTCATGACATGCTTTATATGGCTTAGGACTCACAGATGTGTCTGGTGAAGCGTTTGATACGCAGACTTCCTCACTGTTGAGGTGCACTGATGAGGCGCTGTGATTTGGTTGTAGCCAGATGAAATAATATTTTGCTGCCACCTAGTGGACAAAAACGCAACTATTTTCTGTCACTTTCTGCCACTCGAGTGAAACCAGAGAGGAAAAAAGTAATCTTAGGTTTGTAGTGTATCTGCACGTGCGTAACACACGAGTCAGACAGCTTTTCACGACCTCCAATAAGTCACGCTTCTTTAAGGCTCAGACGTTAAGCAGAAGTCTACACCAGATCTGTGGGCTTCAGGGCTTTGGGCTCCAGCACCTCACCCATGGTGAGGAATTCGGTCCAGTTGGCGCGGAAGCCGTGGGAGTACACGCCTGTGTCGATGATGAGGCCCCAGATGAGACTGCGTCCCATTTTGTCCCGCAGAGCGATCCGAGCCTCGCGCTCTGTTACGTTGTAGCTCACGTTGATCAGCTGCAGCACCAGCAGGTGGAGCAGTCCTCCAGTGACGATGCTGCTGTACCAGGCACAGGTGAAGCACAAGGCTGAGCTGGACAAACACACAGGGTTAGACTATAGACGGCAGAAGAAATCTTTAAACTGACCTGTCGGTACTTTACAACACGTCGCTACATTGTGTGAGGCAGACAGCTGACGAAGTTTTTTTTATTGGACCTTAAACATTAAACACCTAAACTTAACAAGGTTACAGTGTTATAAATGTATTTTATGTCTGAATAATATATTCACGGTTTTAAACTTTTACATAGAGGCTTCCTATATACGAAAACTAGTAACTTGGTGCCACTCAATAAACCTTAAAACTGTACATAACTAATCCATTTCAACTGGCTTTTTAAAACAAATTTTTATTAGTGGAACACCTTTATTTTTGTAAAGAATCGTAAAAATGCTGCAATGCAAGAACAACCGTGCTCTTTCACTACATCCTGTCATCTACTGTGTCTGGATTTATAACGCCACTCTATAGCCTTGCCATGTAACCACCCTGCAGAGGCATTCTCCGTCATTCCTGGCTCAACTTTATGATGTACTCTTCCACAAGACTGCTGTACGTTTCATGTGAGAAATCTTACACGCTTGTCGTTTCAAAACATACAGTAGCATCAGTCCACCACTATTGGAA
Organism: Chrysichthys thysi; assembly: GCA_030068315.1. Classification (NCBI taxonomy): domain Eukaryota; kingdom Metazoa; phylum Chordata; class Actinopteri; order Siluriformes; family Claroteidae; genus Chrysichthys; species Chrysichthys thysi. The sequence continues at coordinate 11,888,294 of JAQLOM010000019.1, forward strand.
TGCCTCAACATCATCAAAGCGTGGATGTCGTTAAACTTTTTGAGGTTTAATGAAAAGAAAACAGTTGCACCATCCTATAGAAACAGCACTGTAAAAAACTTGGGAGTGATTATGGATTGTGAGGTTAAATGTGACAAGCAACTTAGCGCCATCGTACAGACGTTTCTTTCATTTAAGGCAGATAGCTAAACTAAAGCCTGTTCTGACCCAGCAAGATTTTGGAAAGGTGATTCATGCTTTTATTACAACCTGTCCGGATTGCTGTAATGCTGTAATGTTGGGGTTAGTCAGGCTGCCCTTTCACGCCTTCAGCTGGTCCAGAATGCTGCCGCTCGCCTGCTAACTGGGACATGCAGGCATGAACACATTTCACCAATCCTGTTCGATCTTCATTGGCCTCCTGTGCGCTACAGAATTTTAAAAATTTCCTTCGGCAATATAAATATCTGAATGGTCTCGCTGCACCCTGCCTCTCTGACTTGTTTCAGCTTTACATTCCCTCTTGGTCCCTAAGGTCTGCTGATCACCTGACCTTGCTGGCTCTGAAAATTAGGCTTAATCTCAGAGGGGACAGAGCTTTGTCCATCATGGCTCCCAAGCTTTGGAACAAGTTGCCTTTAGATGTTTGGCTGGCTCCATCTCTTCCTGTTTTTAAATCTCTTGTTAAAACATATTTGTTTCTTTAGCCTTTACCAATGTGAGTAGTACGACTTTTATGGCTGTTGTTTTATGTAGGTATGTATTGTATATGCGAATGTGTGTTTGTATATTTGATTGTACAGCACTTTGGTGGCAACTCCATTGTTTTAAATATGCTTTATAAATAAAGTTGGGTTGGGTTGGATTGGATCAGTCACTTAAAGTGTGAGCCTTTTCGATAAAATGTGAAAAGAAAAAAAATAATGTTGAAAAACAACTATGTAAAAAGGGTTCCCACCTGGACTGATTGTAGACATCGGGGCAGTAGAGCAAGGCGGTCAGGAGGCTCTGGGTGGGACACACACTGCGCAGCACCAGGCTGATCCCATACAGCGAGGTCAACAGGAAGAAGACGAGCGTCAGCAGGAAGCTGCGATGGTTGGCCTGACCCACACAGCTGTTAATCCTGTCCAAACAACAGCACAGGTCAGGATCTGACTACAGCCTTCACTCATATGACTGCATGATGTGCTAGACATTGTTGTTGTTGTTTTTTTTTTTTGCCTAACGAGATCTTCAGCAATGACGATCCTCACACGTTTTAACCTTCTAACCTTCCACCCACCACCCATCATACGGACGGTTAACAAGTGCTTCCTCCAAGTCCATTAGCGAATGAGTTATTAAAGCAAATTAGTGACTGTTTAATGGTTTTTTTTTTGTTTTTGTTTTTACACTCCGCGTTTTGACATAAGGCCTCGGCTACACTGTGCACGTGAGGAGTTATGGCCCTCGCAAGGCCACGTGCTTAGGTTATTATAAATGCTGGCTCTGCTACAAATCTGAAAGGCACGTGCTTAATTATTAATATTCATGTTATCTCCTTGATATTTTATACCCGACTTGAATTTTTTTCCCCTCAATCCCATTTGGTTAAGACGCAGGGTCTGACTTTTGTAAAAAGTCCCAAATTTAAAGGACGCCCTAACTTTTCTGGAATTCAGGTTGTGCTCCTTTAAGGATATGAGATGGTCATTAAAACCCACATCAGACATTACTGTTAGTTATATTTTGGTTATGATTTTGAAAATGAGCATGTCAACATGAATGTAGTGGCAATTTTAATAAAAACAAATAAAATTATTGAAAACCTTATAAATAAACAAACAAACAAACAAACAAACAAACAAACAGCAAAACATCACAAATGTATTAATTTGTCTAATGTGTGAATAAATTATAAAGTAAAATTAATTTGTGATTAATTTGCAATCGTACGGGTGACTTTTTTTTTTCTCTTTTACACTGGGTGAGAGCTCTATAAATCTCACTGCGTACCTTAAATTACTTTTAAAATGAAACATACATGTATTTAATTTTTTTTTATTTAACTGGTCTTAAATATTCCTTTTATTTCCTTTAATTTTTTTTGTTCCAAAGTTCCTGGCTTTACCCAATATATTATTACTATGCTATTTTAAGTTGCGATAATAAAACATTATTTAATTATCGCTGTTATAATAATAATAATAATACCTGACCTATACCACACTGTAGTCAATAAGGATGCTAGCCAGAGAAACAAGGGAAAGAAACGCACCAGACACAGTGATGGTCCAGACGCAGGACACAAGCGCCGCAGATTCTGCAGTGTCCGGCTCTCGGAGGTCGCACCAGCTTGCAGATCGGACACCAGTTCCTCTTGCCGCTGTCTTTCTCCGACACGCCGCCTGCCACAGCTTTGGGCTCAGCGCCCTGCTCGGCAGGACTCGTCCGATTGGCGATCACCACCTGATGCCGTGAGCCATTGTGGTAGGTGGAGTCTACGTCCAGGGGAGGGGTGTAATACGTCACTGTGCTGTGCGTGTCAGCAGGACTGGGCTTGACGTAACCTGGCCCTTTTCTGGTATGCACGAGGGCAACCAGAGTAAGTGCCACGCCTAGCGTGATGATCCCCATCTGGACGTTCGTGATGTCGCCTCGAGGCACGACCTCGGTGAGGAAGAGGTAGTACATGTAGAACAGGGAGAACAGTGCCAGACTGAGGAAGAACAGCGTGCGTCCTTTCTTGCGGTGGGTGAAGTAGTAATACCACAGCACCATGCCGGGTAGCGCCGTAAGGACTACGATACCCAGCAGGTAATGCAGAGAGGCGATGTGCAAGAGGACGGGAAGAAGGATAAGAGGCGGAATCAGGGACAGGTCGACCTTTTTTGCTCCTGAAATCCAGGGCACTCGTAGACGATCGGTCACAGTGGCCGCCACCCGAGATAGCGAGTCCGGGTTCTGGGTTTCTCGCTTCATCCATCTGTGAAAAATCAGAGATTTTATTATATAACGGGGCAAATTTTGTCTGCTGTTAGTGGTTTATATTAATCAATCTGGCAAAGAGAACACACAGGATGATTTAACGTTAGCTGTGCTTGTTTCCCTCATATACGAAACAAACAGGACATTATCGGGGACTTGAACTGAACTGCACTTCCTACCCTTAATGAACTGTACGTGCTCTGTCACTTTCATAAATTCAGAATGTTCTGGCACCCAAGTAGGACACAATCAGCCTTTATTTGGCTGGGCCGAGGCTGGTCGTATGTTCGACACACCTGCTCTAATCCCTATGCAACTCATAATTCCCTTTATTAAGTGATGGCCCTCCACCCCACGCAGCTCCTCCCTCACCTGTCACAAGCCTCGTCCAGATCCTCACAATCACAGCAGCATGCTGCCATGTGACTCCGCCCACCATGTCGGTCCACATACTCACAGCAGCACAAAGCATCGTCCGGCTCCGCCGCTTTATGGGCTCGCTTCTTCATGATGGAAGGCAGCTCATCCAATAATCCTCAGAAGGTCATGGTTCCCCTTTAGAAAAGCGGGAAAAGCAGAAACGAAATGAGGCCAGCGGCTTGTTTACACACTACAGTCGTCTCATCCATTATACATCCTTTTTCCACAGCCAACGTTGGCTTTAAGGGCTCAGATTTCAGACTAAAGCGCTCCATTCAATCTTGAACAATGCGGCCGCACCATCACATGGCCTCAGCCCAGCAATCACAACAGGATCCATGATTTTTTTTTTCCCTCATTGGCTTTGGTTAATTTTATTTCTACAGTTTAACAGAAGAATCTCAAACGTCTTGATTGCTATGAGAACTGATTAATGGAAGAGCAAATCTGAAACAATTTAGTTGGAATATTGGTCAGCAATCTAAATCCAAAGGACATCATTTTACAAGATTTTTTTCAAGATGCAGTTAAAGAGGCCACCTCACTCTCCCCAGAATCCAGTTGCCATTTTTGACGCTATCAATATTCCAAAAACAATCAGACGACATCCTAGGCCACAGATCTAAAATTGTAACATTAAATTTGAAATATTTTCTCAGTGTACCAATATTTAAAATAATTTAGAGCGACCCATTCTGTTTTAGAAAATCTGGTTATTCCACATGTAAGGGACCCGATCCGACTTCGGTATGCTCATGGATGGCCAAGGAAAGAAAAAGCAAATGTTTGTTCAAAGTTTACACGTATGGCACGTGAATGAAGGAAATGTTCGAAATTGGTTTTGAAGGGATCACCAACAGCGAATCTACAGAGGTTTTGCCACACAGAGGGCTTGTAGAATAGTGGTCGCATGCTTTCAAAACAAAAACGAAGCACTGGATTCTTCTGAACTCCTTGAGCCCACCTGCCCATTCCCAGCCATGCTCACGAAGCTCTGCCCCCAGCATCCACGCTGACCTGTAGAGTAAAGCGTCTATACAATGACTAACAGTAAATGCATCCGAATACAGACAAGCTTTCCGGATCAGAAGTCTGTTTTCTGAAATGGGTATTCTCAGGCAATTGTCCTAAAGCCATGGGTTAAACCAACGTTTCCCAAACTAAGGGTCGCTACCCCAAATGGGTTGCCAATCTTTATTTATTGGGTTGCCATTAGGCAGGTTTGTTATGTCTAAATGTAAATGTTATGAGTATTCCTGACGCATTTTTGTAAGATTGGACCCTGCTGTGACACCAAATTTCTCTTTTGGGTCTCGTACTGAAGACGTTTGGGAACCGCTGGGTTAAACCTTTATAGTTAATCATGTTTCACATATTTTCAGGATTATTTCGATAAGTAATGAAACAAAATGACTTAACTGATTTCACTGACATTAGTGAGGCTTTTGGGCGAGCAAGGAGGACACTTTTGTAAAAGAAAACTTTTGCAACAGGAAGTCTGGACAGAGCGAGGGGTTAAATAATATACTATATGCAAAAAAGCCCCTTTGTTAAATCGCCCCCCGAAACATTCATGCCAGGAAGCTTCATGTCTGAATATAATTTATTCTAGCCCAGTTCCTGAATTTCATTTAGTATTTAATGTTAACCACTCGACTTTCTCTATTTGTATATTCCTTTATGGTCTTTTTGCTATTTCAAAAATTTCAGCCCTGCCTTTCTCTTTTTCTCCCTAATTACGTTTTGGACAATAACTATTTTGCTTTCTCCTATAAGTGACTAACGGTTAATTATAGCTTCTCAATTCATAAACTGAAAACATCTTGCCTTCATAGGAGGTGGGGTTCTCTTTTAAGCAGGAGCTTCACTAGGAGTTTGTTACTTTACTTATCTTAATTGTGTTACAAATAGCATTGTTTACAAAAAAAAGTTTTCTTTTAGATTTTAGTAGGCTATAATGCTGGCCAAATGTAATGCTGACACATCTCTCTACCTTACAGTCAAGGTCGAAGCTCAGGTCTATATATTAAAAGCAGTGAAGTGCGGAGCTCCAGTGCGGCACTGACTGTGTAATGGAAAAGAATGACTGGGAGGGAAAATGGCTAACTGGGCACAATTTGGACATTTTCACTTAGGGGTGTACTCACTTTTGTTGCCAGTGGTTTAGACATTAATGGCTGTGTTTTTAGTTATTTTGAGGAGACCGCAAATTTACAGTGTTATACAAGCTGTACACTGACTACTACCCTTAAAAAATATAATAAAATAT
>JAQLOM010000019.1:11894031-11904340 GCA_030068315.1 Chrysichthys thysi
TATGCCACCCAAAGATAAGTCTAGTGGTAAAAGAAAGTGTGTCAATCTTAGTATTGGCCAGAAATTAGAGCTCATTATGAAGTCTGGTGTTTCCATCTCTCGTGTTTCTGAGGAGTATGGTGTGAACACACATAAGGGAAATGACCTTTACAATTGTATTTACACTAGTATTTATGTACTTACCTATTTATGTTGGGCGTTATGCTGCTTGTCATGTGTACGGTACTTGGGTAGTGCTTTTATGGACCTTAGTGGTGTTTTTCCTTGTATTTTTCCTATGTCCACTATTTTAACCCCACCACACACACACCCCCCTTCACATCATCGGACTATTCATGTCAACGGACAACCTCACGCCCCAATTAGTCTGTTACTTATATATACTTATACATAAATATTACGGCTGCACCGATACCGATACCAGTATCGGGCCGATACTTTGCTAAAATACTCGTCCATAAAGTGCCGATACCATGAACCGATACTCCTATTTCACTGATCGCTTTACTAGGCAGGTGGGATTTGTTGTCCTACCTGACTTCAATCGCTAGGGGGAGACAATGAGCCAGAAAGTTAACAGAGATGTGATCAACACGTTAGTGTGACTTACACACCATGGAGCCGAGCTGTGTGCTTAATTTACAGAAGGCCGCTTTTTTTGTTAAAACCAGAATAATTAGTTTATTGTTGGCCTGGAATAGCCTTCTGTTAATCATTGTAGTATTTAGCTTATTGTACTCTGCAAAAGAGAAAATTAAACCTGCCTCCAAATTAATTACACTTTCATGGAAATCCAGTTTAAGAAGTATCGGTATCGGCGAGTACACAAATAAAAATACTCATACTTGTATCGGTTTGGAAAAAAGTGGTATCGGTGCAACCCTAATAAATATTAGAACCCCTTTAAATGGTTAAAATACTGCTTTTACTCCTGTTTGGATCATTTCCACATAGGACTATGTAGTGACCTTGACAGACAGACATACATACGCCGTGTGTGTACTAGAGATGACAAGGAACAACAAGGCCACTGAGGAAAACACACCCTGAACAGTCCATTTCCTTGTCAGTGTTCCACCTTAAACATGTCTCTCATTTGTGTAAGAATGCAGGCGCTTAAGGAAAACGGTTAATTAATTAATCAATTAATGCTTCTTACATTTATATTCCCATGTTTATTTTACTTGCTGCACGAGACCCTCTCCGTGTTGGCAAACTGCAGTGTTAAGCCTATGTTTTGCGTCTGAAAAGTTCACACATACAATGAAGCCATGTTTACAGCACACTCCACTGCAAGTGAGTTACTCCATCCAGTACTGTGCGGCCGGAAGTGACTTTACAGAGTTCTTCGTGGACAGCCGTGCTCAGTGCGCCCACACATATACACGTTTATCGCTGCTCCTTACCTGTCTGTGTTCGGCGGTGTGACATGTTGGGAAATCGCTCAGCCTTGGAAACGCACCCGCCCGACGGGTTGCCAGGTCGCGCGTTGTTAATTCCCCCTGCGCGTTAACGTTCTGGTCTCCTCGCTTTTACTTAACACACATACATCCTACAATTAAAAGAATACTTTATCCGAGGTCGAAATGGCTCGCTCTGCCTACTCTAAGATATTCCAGAAACACTGGGGATAACCTGGGACCGGACGCGGTCTGTTGGACACATGGTCCTCTGAGCCCCTTCATGTCCGCTCCATGTAGGCGGCTGAGTCCACCGGGTGGCCAGATCCCTCCTATCAAATCCTCTTCCAATATGATTTTATTTGGAACTTTAAAGCTAAGGTAGGCAATTTATTTATCTGTTTATTTACTGTATATTCCGAAGAATTTTTAGTACATTTATTGAAATTCTCTTTACATCCCGACAGCAGTGAAATATAACAACAATAAATATAAAATTTCTCACGAACAATTTTTGAAGGGGACACGAATAATACAGTCAAATTGTACTTATAAAGATAATATCCCCACAGTGAAAAACTTTGCTTCTATCATTATTATTGTAACATGGAGACTGCGACATTCTGGTTATATTCAAAGTTTTTCTCAGGTTCAATGACAAAGCAGATTTTTCTTCAAAACTATTTATTGCATTGTTTATGTTGTTTACAGTCAAGCCATCAACATACAATAAAATTTAAACATGACTGTTATTGTGAAAAATATATATTACATAAGTAATGTTTTGTAACAAAATCAATTATTAACTGCTCTATGTAAAATAAATAAATAAATAAATAAATAAATAAATAAATAAATAAATAAAGCATCTGCAATTTAAAGCAAACTTACATTAATGAACGGACACTAAACAAAAGTACCAAATGTGTTTTTCCTGGTATCACTGGGCCCCACAAACTCTTGGCATATGTTGTTTAGGTTAAGGTTGTCGAGCTTGTCTTTGTGCACATTGCAGACTAACAGACTGTTAAGTCTGTCTTGGCCCATAGTAGCCCTTAGCCATGTCTTTACCTGACAATGTACGTCTGACTGACCCTGCTCTACCTGTCCCTCAGTAATTTCTGTCTCCTTTGCCTGTGATTGATATTGCGACATTAGTATTTTCATAAGCACCCATTCTTAAAGCCAAATTGCCTTAATATGTGAACTTTTTGTACTTACTTGGTGTTTAGGTGCACTGAAAAATGATCTTATGTCCATTTTCCTTTTCTCTGTCATTTTATCTAGTCTATGGCACTGTAAATCAGCATTTTTGCCGCAACTAATTTATGAATGAGTCTGCATCAACTACATTAAAGAGAATCGCTTTATTTAAAGTGAATAAAATACCCTACTCACTGGAGTTCAACATTAATTGACCCGCAGCCACACACCTGACTCGTGTGTGTAGAGGAGCTGAGATGAACTGGGAAAGCAGGCAGTGGGCCAAACCACTGTGAGGAAGGGGATGGGGAACTCAACTGTTTCTAAATGCATTTTTTATATTTGTTTTTTTTCTACTTACACAAATATTTTAGGTATACATACGTAAATTTTTCACAATAGAGAGTGCGATTTTTCTAAATAATTTTTTTGGGGGGGGCAACCCACAAACCCTGGATTTACGCCCATGCACCAGGATGATCTACAAGCGGGGGTGGCACGGCCAAAATCGGGGATATTTCCGGGGACCGGTGCAGCCGGGGACAGGGCATCAAAAACGGGGACTATCCCTGGAAACCGGGGACGTCTGGTCACCCTAACTTAGCCTAGCTTAGGTATCTCAGCCCAGCTTAGCTATCTCAGGCTAGCTTTACCAAGTGTAGGTATCTCAGCCCAGCTTAGCCTATCCTAGCCTAGCCTTCCCAGGAGTCGTTTCCTGTAGAAGACATGCTTTTGAATTAAAATTAGCACTTGAAGCACACAAAACAACCTGCGATAATGCACTGTACACTACACCAATACACAAGGTAACTCTGTGAGTTGCGGGAAAGAGTGAGGCATCACACAATCCGGGCATCGTCCGCGTACTTCGGGCATCGTCTGAACGTCCGCGTACATCATATGCTGTTATGCTGGCATGCCAGCGGAGCCTGCCTGCAAATTTTAAATATTTTCAAAATATTTTTACAGTTTTTAGCGCATTACAATCATCATCGTACCTACAAAAAATCGTAAGTGGGGCCATTGTAACTCGGGGAGCAACTGTAATTGGATATCCTACCTGCCTGTCTCACACACATTCAAACACTCTGTTTGACCCCCTATGTCTCATGGCTTGGCATGTTGTGCATTCTGAGATGCATTTCTGCTCACCACAGTTGTAAAGACTGTTGTAAATGTTACTTGAATAACCGTAGCCTTCCTGGTAGCTCAATCTAATCTGGCCATTCCCCTTCAGCCTCTTCCATTGATGTGAACAGCATGATTTTATTCACTGTGCCCATGACACATTGTGCCCTGATTGGGTAACTGCATGAAGGAGCAAGTGATTTAAAAGGCAACAAATGAAATGAATGGTTGCAACATTCAAAAATCTCTTACTGAGAATACTTAATAAGAAAATAATTATAATCGAGAAATTACTGTTGTAAAAAGAATTCTTTTTTTTTTTTTAATCTGGTGTAAATAGGCTACCAAGGTGATTTGTCTATAACTCCAATACTTTAAAAGTAGTCCTTCTCATAACATTATCATTCACAGATTGATTCTATGCTTACCCCAGATTCTGATTGCAATATTCCATTTTGATTGCAGGCTACTAAATATAATCAGATAATACTGTAGCTTAGTTAGTGGTATCATTAGTGGTGATACTGAGAAATAAAAATGATGTTTTGTGTGGAGGCTTGAGTATTACACCTTTATACCCAATAAAGTGATCGGTAAGTGGACATCCACATACCGGTATATGTATTGAATGATGTTAAATTGTTTGCAGTATTTTACATGCCATAAATTCCAGTTGTCTCATGACAATTTTAAAAACCTAATTTTTGAAACACTGGTTAGGGGATTTCTCTTAATTTGGCAACACTGATGGGAGCCCTGCCTATTCAGTGTACTGATTAGCTTTTACAGTATTTCCAGAGGTGAATCTTTTGACTGCAGCCCCATATCACTGAACATTTCAACAGAATACAAGAGGAGGACACGTGATCATTTCCTTAGTTGTATAAAAGGGGCAAATTACTAGTTTCTAATTTCCAATAACTCCTCACTTTACACATGTTACTTCTCTTTAAAGTGCAAAGCTCAGATTTCATGATGGTGCCTAGTCCATGGTGCTTTCTGCTTCAACTAAATCAGTGATCAACAGTCAGAGTTCAATGTGGCTTATGCACTGGGAGGTGAAAGAATAAAAAAAAAAAAAAAGATTTACGATCCACAATTTTAACATAAGAGATTTCCTTCATTAAAAATGTTCTCTGAGGTATCATCACAAAATCACCACCAATGAGGCTTTTATTTAACTCATAAATAGACATTACACAATTTATTTAAAATAACCATATAGCAGAAAAAAAAAATCTGAATTATTTCCTGAGAAACATTTACAAGGCTTGGCTCTTATGCTTTGACATCCATTTCAAATAAAGTAAAAGGAAAAAAAAAAGACCACAAAAATCATTTAAATTCTACCATCTTTGGAGAATTAATGTGCAAACATTATTACTCGTATTTGAGTCCTCATAACCTTCTGTACAATTCCAAATTATATCAAAATGTAGTGTAAACATCCTACAGGTCAAATATATTTTTAAAAATCAACAATAATTATGCATGCCCATTCCACATTATTTTTTAAACTTTGCTGTACATGTATTCCTCCAGAGGAACATAAAATATTCCATACACTTGAATAAAAAACCCCACACCACTGCAGAATCAAGAAACTAAAAATCTGTACTCTGCATATATCTGTAATATGTCATATACAACTAGGCAGAATATACATAATTCAACAGTTCAGAGGTTCAAACATTTCTAGATCTCTAAAATCACTTTTTTTTTTTTTTAGCTTTTAGCAGATTTACCAACATGGTAAAAAAAAAATTAAAAATTTGTTATGCCCTGGTTAACAGTGCAATAATAATGGAATATTTATAGTCATTATGCTTTTGCACTCTCACACACATGAACACACACATCCCAGGAGAGAGGTTATAAACAGAGGTGTTAACAATTGCTGTGCAAACCAACAGGCCAAAATGGGATACATTCAATAATTAAGGTGGATGACTACAAGCATTTACACTATAATCAAAACCGAAAAGGCAACTCCTGTGAATTTAAAGGTACCCTGACCTCACAACTTCCAGCGGCAATGGGCCTGCATCGCTCCCTGTGTCAAACAAATCCCTATACACCCACACATGGCTCAAAAACATTCAGAGCCCAGAAGGCCTGAGGTAGAAACACCCGATGGCAAAAGGCATCTCTGAGGTAACTGTTGCCATTAACAACGTCCCCTGATGTGGGCAAAGCCTTGTGGGCCAAATTCCCCTGTACTCCGTGGGTCACCAGGCAGCGTGTCATAGCGGAGTGGCCGTCTTATTGGGCCTCTGGAAGTTCTGCTGAAGCACCACGAGAGAGTTGCGTAACTGGGGAGGGAAAGAGGAGCCATCATGAATAGCAAAAAAAAAAACCCCAAAAAAACCCTGCACACTAGAGACCTCTAAGCGAAATAAGATACAGATATTCTGCACCAAAGTATCGGTGCAGATAGAGTTTCCTCTGCTGAGAGAGCGAAGTACATCACGTTCAAAGAATAATCTGTGCAGGGGTTAAAAAAAAAAAAAAAAAAAAAAAAAAAAAAAAAGAAGATTGCTACGTGCTGAAGTGGCATTATCAGACCTGTTCTAGAAGGTTGATGGAGTCCTGTAGCACGGCCCTCAGTAAACGTGTCTCCTCTTGGCTCCTGTGGTATGTTGTAGTCTGTTGAGGGCCCAGGTCAGGTGCCAAACTGTGGAAAGAAGAAAAATTCCACTCTGAAACACAATAAATATCTTTATATTGAAAATTTTCCTGATGTGCTTAATGATTGTGCTATTGCACATTACTGTATTTTTGCTTTTCCTGTGAGAAATTTGCAGTTGTCCATTACACTTATGTCACATTAGGTTTTTTAGGAGGAGATCAAATTTGAAACATAAGTGATATCAGTTAGATTTCACTGTTACCTTGTTTCATTAGAAACAAAAATAAAAACACTTTTCTGATTCATCATTTTCCAACAGTGTTCAACATTATATTAATGGGAAATCCTGAGTAGAAGTAGTGGACATGTTGCAAACATTGGACTCAAGGTCCCAGAATACAATGCAGCTACAGTATGCGACTCAGGTGCTCAAGCTGCAGCAGAGATTTGACTCGGCTAATTAGAATAAAAGTTGAAGCTTTGGAAGTTTGAGTCAGAGGTACAGATGTGGAACCGAGAGAGCTGGACAGCCTAAATTATTAAAGCGCTGCTGCGCTTACTCTCTTTAGGTACAGATGAAGTGAGCCATAAATCCTGTCACCACTCTTAGGGGGTAGAACAGCATTGTGGGTAATGCCAGAAACCATTAACTAAACTGAAAACAGACCAATGTATAGACTCCAAATTTTGAACACTATTAAAAGGTCAATAGATTTTTCCTTCAAGCCTCTTTTCATCCAAGATTCCTTGCTTCCCCTCACAGTAGAAGGATGATATTTGAGGCAACTTTTTCATCTTTCCATGATTATGGTGCTATATATAATCCCGTTTCACTCCAAGTCAATAGCATTCTCTAGTACCCACTCATTCAATGTACATCCTTTGTGTCCCTTACCTAGCCTCGGCTCTTTCCCTCATTCGTTGCTTTGTGCTTAAGTACATACGGTGCGCCACGTCCTCCATGGCCCATAGCTTAAAAAACAGTCCCAGGTTCAGAATGGTTAGAATCAACAGTCTGGAAAAAAAATACAAGTATACCTGAGCTTTATCACAGCTGCAGTGCTGGGAAGAGATCAGCATACAGACACCACTGAACAGATATTATTTAGGTGGTGGACCAATTTTTTGCACAACAGTGACATTTGTTAAATCTATACACTATCTAAAAAAAAAATCTCACTTCAATGATTTAACGGGAACTTCTTCAGTGGATCACTGCTATACTGCACAAGGTTTCAGGCTCTCAACTTGCATCTTAGAAATGATTAACATTTTATCAACTCTACTACCAGTTGTAGCTTCCTCATGTTTCCTTTGGCAACAGTTTACGGACATGTTACAACATAACCAGTTTCCTGTTTCTGTATTTGAATGTCATCACACCTAACTTTCTTTTAAGTACACACCTAAATGGAATAATACAAGTTAGTTCCTGTTTAAGGTTATCTTACAACTGCAGTAATCATTCATTATCTAACCAGCCTGTTTTTTTTCTCTACCCTGATATTATAAAGCTAAAAAAAAACCCAGCTTGTTATATTACTGAGAATCTAAAACGGGTAACATTGTGCCTTGGAGATTTTCCTATGGTGACAAAGTTACTGACTGTTACAAAGTGCTGACCCATTAAGACATCTTCACAAAATTTTAAATAAGTTTCTCCTTAAAAACTTCACAATATCAAATCACTATATTACACTTTGTTAAATGTTATGTGTATCTGTGTGTTATTAGCTTTGGTTTATGTGGAGGTCTGCCACAATGAATGAGCCATTACTATAAAAAATGGCAATGTGTTAGAACAATCAGATTCATATAAACCCGTGACCACCTTCTGACCAATCAGATTCAAGAATTCAACACTGCTGTGGTATGAAAAATCATAATGATCCACTGCACATGTAGGATGTGTTCTGAAGGCTTACATTAAGCTCATTCCTGCTATAATGGATGTGATGTTCCACTTTTGTGTATTCTTTGTGTCTGCTGCACCTGAAATATAAGACCGAGCTTATTATTAGTCATAGGGTTCGCTCAGCGTACATTACAGCAAAGCACATGGTGTGGCATAAACCATGGCATGTTGTGAGTAAAAGGTGCACAAGTGAAAAATGTGCTAAAGAAATGTAGTAGGCTGTATTCATACAGGAAAAAAAGAATGTCTTAAAACAAATACATTAAAGCTGCAGATCGGGCTGATACCCACAAAGAATGATGGACCGAAAATAGGAGAGAACATATCAGATATCAGATTCTGTAACAGATGACAAAGACTAAAATTGGAAAATAATTTTTTTTTACATGTTTGAAACAGAAACAAACTTTAAAATCTTTTCTTAGGTTTGATTTCATTATATTAATAATATATATACAGCTTTGGAAATAATTAAAGAGACCTCTGCAAAATGATCAGTTTCTCTGCTTTTACTATTTACAGTGCCATGAAATAGTATTTGCCCTCTTCCTGAGTTCCTTTATTTTGTTTATTATAAACACTAAAATTGATAGTGATCTATAAACAAAATTAATGCGAGACAAAAGACTACCCAAGTAAACACAAATACATAGTTGTCAAATGAACCTGTGATTGATTTACTGAAGAACAAAATCTCCCCAATACATATATCATCTGTGTGAAAAAGTAATTGCCCCAAGCTTAATACTTGGTTGGGCCACTTATCAGTTACAACTGCAATGAAATGCTTCTGCTAACAGGAGATCAGTCTTTCACATCACAGTGCAGAAATTTTTGCCCACTCTTTAACAGAATTGTTTTAATTCAGTCACATTAGAGGGTTTTTGACTGAAAACTGGCCTTTTCAGGTACAGCCACAACATCTTAATTGGGTTCAGATCAGGACTTTGACTAGGCAACTCCAAAATCTTAATTTTATTTATTTTTTCAGCCATTCAGATATGGACTTGCTCTTATGCTTCAGATTGTTGTTCTCCTGCATAAAACAATTACAGTTGAGCTCCAGATCACTGATGACTGGATATTCTCCTTTAGTACTTTTTGGTAGAGAGCTGAATTCATCCTTCCCTCAGCTTTGGCAAGGTGTCCAGGCCCTGAAGAAACAACGCAAAGCCCCTCCCCAATCACATTACGAGCTCCATGGTTAATTGTGGGCATGGTGTTCTTATTGTGGGAAGCTTTATTAGCCTTATGCTAGATGTCACAGGACCCAGCTCTTCCAAAAAGTTCCACATTTGACAAGCCTTTATGTCCCTCATGCTTAGCAGTGTTTTTGCCTTGCCATTGTCCCATGTATACCATTTATGCCCATTGACTTTCTGAGGGTGGAATAATGAAAACTGACATAGACTGAGCCAAGAGAGCCAATTTTGCTAAGCCTGCCACTCCTGGGCAGATTTGCCACTGCTCCATGTTTTCTCCATTGAGAGATGATGGCCTTCACGGTGGCTTACTGGAGTCCCAGAGTTTGGGAGATTGATTTGTAACCATTTCCTGACTGATATATTTCATCAACTTTCTTTCTCAGATCTTCTGGAATTTCCTTTGATCAAGGCATAGTGTGCCGTTTGTTTTTAGGGGACTTCAATTTTCTGGAAATGTTGTATTTAAGTAATGTCAAGATTCAAAAGGGCTGGGACCAATTAATGGCATGTTTAGTCTAACTGAAACCTTTTATCAATTAAGTTTGGTTCATTGAGTGGCTAACAGGAAATTACTTTTTCACACAGGTGATATAGGTTCTGGGGAGATTTCGCTCTTCAATAGATCACAATTCATTAGTGTCTCACTAAAAATGTAGTGTCCGTAACCATTTATGTGTGAAAAAATGTCAAACCTTGAACGAGAAAAAATATTTTTCTTTTTGTTTTACTTAGGATGACTTAAAATATTATGAAAAGACCACATTTCCTTATGTACATATATTCTCAGATAAAACACTATGGTTACGGACACTACAGAAAAGATTACTAT
>JAQLOM010000019.1:11919461-11931547 GCA_030068315.1 Chrysichthys thysi
ATAATAACGATTCGTAAAGACGATATAAAAATGGCGTCCACAAACGAAGTGATTAGTTAAAATGTAAGCGCTAGCGACGCTGTTTCCGCTCATACGCACGTTTAATATGTCCTGTGGTCATACGTCATTTTCGTTTCAAACGCAAAAAGAATTTTATATAGATAGATACATATACATATACATACATGACTACAGCACACTAGAGAATAAACACGAGCGAGGTTTCCAATTAATTTGTGTGTCAGTAAAATCCTCAGAAGAAAAGTAGGCTTACTGTGGATATTTACGTTCCTATTCTATATTATACTTCGATATACAGAGTACATAAGAGGAGAGAGAGAGAGAGAGAGAGAGAGAGAGAGAGAGAGTAAACTTGCTCAGTACTGTCCACCATAAACACAGATTCCTGTCAGATTCCTATCTGCATTGGTTCTCCCTTTCTCAGATATATGATCATTCATGGTCTGTAGAAAATAAAAATATTCACCAACCCTATGATGTTAAATCTTACGAGGCACCTGTGTATAGTTCACCTGTGTAAAGCAAAAACAAAACAAAAACAAACAAACAAACAAAAACAAAATATAGTTTTAGTCTAGTCCTAAATGTAACCAAAAAGCCAAGACATGTTAAGTGTCCTGTTTTAGCTCTGTTTTGTTTTGCACTTGAGCAACAAAACCAAAAAAAAAAAAAAATGCAATTCATTTTTAGCCAAACTTTTAAGGCTAACATATCTACTCTCTACCCCCGTCGCTGTATATCTACCCCCGTCACTGTATATCTACCCCCTGTCGCTGTATATCTACCCCCCCCCCATCGATGTATATCTACCCCCTGTCACTGAGGAGTGCACTTATCTTTTGTACCTTTAATATGTGAATTTTATCTGGAAATATGGATACATCATACCTTCATTTACCTTTAAGATCTAACATACATAACTGGCCCATAATTAAGTTAGAGTGTGTGTCTGTGCGTGTGTGTGTGTGTGTATTCTTTGTGACAGTGTCTATTGTTAAAAGGGCTATACAAATAAAATTGAATTGAATTTAAACTTTGTCTAAAAATACACTTCATGCACATTACTATGTAAAAGATAGAAACTAAATCTAGAAAAAGGCGTAGGCTTGATGGTACCACTCCAGCACTCCACCACTCAAGGTACAGTTGGATACCCTTGTCTGTCTGTCTGTCTGTGTCTGTCTGTCTGTCTGTCTGTCTGTCTGTCTGTCTGTCTGTCTATCTATCTATCTATCTATCTATCTATTAGAGCTTTGCATTCCTGAACTTTCTTCCCACAAAAAGATCTAAACAAGTTACAGTGCATTAAAACAACAAAAAAATCATTTAAGTTTAATTGTGCAATATCACAAGTACTGTTTTTAAAAATGGGCCTAGAAAAATTAATATACGTGCACTTAGATCAGATTAGGATTGAGACAGGATTTTAAGTCTGTTAAACTCATTTTCACTGAACACTTCACTTATTTATTTATTTGTTTGTTTGTTTGTTTGTTCGTTTATTTAATTAACACTTATTTATGTTATTATTTATAATGTCTTTAATAAGAACCCTGACTACTGTTACATTATTAAATGTAAATTTAACAATAATGGACCCCTTGTCTACACCTCGTAACCTCTCTGGTCCCCGGAGCCAACTTTTAAACAAATGTGCGTTCACACATATTATGTAAGGAAAATATTATCACAAATCCATTGGGGTTCCACAGAAAAGCCAGGTGATGGCTGAAAACATCCAACTTTGAACTGCTGTTGCATTATCACCTAATGCAGTGTGCAGTTATGTTCTGTTAAATCCTTACTCCTATATGCAGTATATATCTATATCTGATTACAAGTCATGATCAAGTAATCGTTGTAAGTGACGAGTTCTAATGTAAGCACTTCCTTTTATCACGAGGATCCTCAGGCTGACAATTATATAAAAATTAAGTAATATTAGTAAGTACAGGATAAGCTTGGTATCCTAATAGATATATAGATGTAATAGATAGAAAAATGTCCTTATTGGTATATTTGAAACAAAGAGGAGCTTTTGTTTTATGGTCGATTTATTATCAAATTTATTTGCTGTGCTAATGTAATGGATATGATATGATATGATATGATATGATAATGATTAAAATATATGAATAATTTTTACATTAAATTGAAAATAGTTTTTAAATAAAGCTTCACTCTGACCTTATCCTTTGGGCACCATACTGATCTATACACATACAAGCTACCATAATATCCACAGCTAGATATATAATACATATTAAATAAAGCTATTAGATGTCAGCAAAGGTGTAGGTTTACAATTTCTTATTTGCTGATATTATAAAATGACATGAGGAAGACCACCGAGGCTGCTAAATGAAGGATGACAATCATACGAAGAGCTAAAAAAAATAAAGTACCTTCCGTCTTAATAAAGTTCTAATGAAAGTGCCAATGCCAGGAGTATAATGAATACAAAGAACAGGCCATAACCTTCTTTCATCCACTAAACTATCCAACAAGTATCCGACACTATTTAGGCTAGCACATGTAAATTCAAATAACATTAGAGAATTATTCTGAGCATTTCACAAAGGCCTCCGTGGTAGGCTTTAACAAATCGTCACCTAGTCACGGCAAACCAAGCCAAGTCTTATTTTGAAGTATATCTTAAACTGTCCACACACGATAAAGGCTAAATGGGCAGATTTGTACAGATTCTTACAGATTTAGGTCTCAACTTTAGGCTTAAGCTCATAATACAAAGATCATAACTACAAATCTGTGGGTAAAGATTGTTGGGCAAAGTACACCCATTACCTGTCCATTGTCCTTTCCAGGCATGCGTGTGAGATTTCGTTGATTTCATCCAAGGGAAGGGAAGATGGCACCTGTTTCGTTCAGAGCACAGGTCCAGGGAGTCTCCGTAACCCGTGAAAGTTTGGAGGGGCAGCTGTTGGGCTTGCGAGTGGTGCAGGTGAGGAACTGCCAGGTCTTCTCGTCCGGGCATGTAGGACATGATATCAGGAAGATGGTTATGTTGGTCCTGGGTGCCTAAGGCAGGAGAAGCATAGACGGACTGGGTCTGCCTGGTCATGTAAAGGCAAGGCGGCGGGCTTGGGCTGTACTCCTCATTGTGTGGCCTCTGATAGGCACAGGAGTCCTTGTAAAGGTGACTGGCTGAGTAGTAATGTTCTTCCCGATTCATACCTGTAATGCACGCTGCGGGAATTGCGTCCTGTCCCTGTGCGTTAGAGTCCTGTGCTGTACCTGCGCGACTGGCTCCACTTTAGGGCCTCCAGTAGGTGTGTCACTGGCACCATGTGACCCTGCTTCACCTTAGCCATTGGTGTCACTGTTTACACAATGAGCCGACAACAAGTTTTCATTCGTGTCTCCTTCGGGGCTCGCCAATAATTGAGCAGGATTGGCCGTGTTCAGATCAATGGCTTTAACAAACATCTTTGTTTGCCCAAGGCTACACCTGCAGTTGCCTCGGGCGAGTGAAGAGACATAAAGTGAGAGTCATGGAAAGACTCCTACATGTGCCTTCTGCCCTCTGTGCTTGCATACTGCAACAAAGGACTGTTATCGTTCTGTCTAAAGTGCTTTATGAAGACACGGTGGATGATGGAAACAAACTGATGTGTCACAGATGTACAAAGAGATCAAAACAAACCAGGGTTTGCAAATTGAGAAGTTAAATCATGTAAAGTTGTCCAGCTTTGAGTTATCACTTACTGTCTTGAATAACTTAGTCTTAATCTATATTCAGGACTGGGGCTTTTTGGGTTGTTGTTTTGAGAAAACCAAGGTCAGAGAAAAAGCAAGTCACGAGTCACGAGACATGCTTAACACGCTCACGGCAACGCCTGAGATTTATAAAATGTCGCATCAAATGGCCCATTTAACTTTAACTCGTATACACGGTCTGTTATGGACACCAGCGACAATCGCCAGAACACATTTTCCTCTCTACCTGTTGCCCCATGTCCCTCTGAGTTTACCTACCATTAGGCACGCCTGCTGTCGGTCCATTAAACTAAAGCCCTCGTGGTTAAATAAAACCAAGATGTTCGAAGTAAACCAATTATCATGGAGTGTGACAAAGAACTCAATTAGCACTGAAATGTACATTGGGATAGACACTGAGCAACCTCATATCACCAAGGCTGAGAGAAAATGCCCAAAAACAGCCTGGTCCTGGAGTACCAGTGGTCTGCACAGTTTTTTCCCCTCCTGTGATTCACCCAGTTCAGTCTGGTTCAGGATTAAGGTGGAGATGTTTACCATAAAACACTGTATAGAATGGAAACCCTTACAGAAAAATCGTACACAATTCACGTCACAAAAGGTTCTTCACATGTGATCACGTGGAAAGCCTGTGAAGATGCATTTCACCATGGTGTGCCTTGATGTTTAGCATACGAATTCAATGAAAATATGTGGCATCGTATAACAATGTAAAACACACACACATATACACACATAACCAAAATGTGCAAAATATAACAAACAAAGGGTCTAAAAACTACATGCTCTCTGGTTACAGTACTTAACTACAACTAATCATAGGACTTTTTGTTTTCAATAATAATTATACATTTAGTCTCAGAAGACTATAAGCCATCTAAATGACAGTGTGTGCAAATGTAAAAATAATTTCATTTCAAGACCGAATCAAAATAAAGCGCTACATTCAGGTGCCAAATGCTTAGCAGCAATATCTGAGACCGAGGAGACAGATGAGCATCCCTGGCCCCATTTATCAGGTATAATCTTCCATTCTAAATGCTTTAAAGGAAATTGCATGATGACGATGTGCAAATTATGTGAGCCAAAGCCCGTGAAGATATCAAGATATTTCACAGCTCAACATGCAACCTGAGGAAATGTGTTCAGGTAAGCCATTCATGGGGTGAGTGAGGCAGACTAGCTACCCATACCTTTTATAAAGGGCATCTTTACTATTATCTTTATGATAGGGCCTTGCTCAAGGGCCCTGCAGTGGCAGCTTGGTGGTGACCTGTGAGTGCGGCGTCTTAACCCCCTGAGCTACCCCTACCCTATCACAAGCTAGTTAGCTAGATAACACAATCAGCAAGCTACTTAAACCACAGCAGCATTTGGTTAAGTTAGCTAGCCAACTAGCAATACCTTTGAAGGCGGTGATCTCTTAAGGATAGCTCACTTCATTATTATTCAATTGTTCAAAACACGTTCCCCAGACAAAGAACATGTTCGTATTGGTTCGGATTGTTAGCGTGTAAAAAAAAAAATGAAGTATTTACTTTTACTTGAGCAATTTTTTGATCAGTCATTAAAGCTTTTTACTCAGGTGAGCCGTTATTACTGCAGCAAAAGCTTTACAAACAGCTTTTTTTCTTTTTTAACAATATAATATGTCACTGATTAGGTGTGTTTGTTGTAATGTAGCAGCTGAAATTCCTACCTTAAGCATATAGGGCCCAGTTCAACAATTTGCAAACAACATAAGAGAATCTTCACACACTTGTCTTAAACCATGTCAAGTCATTTTAGAAGGTATTTCCAAACATAATCATCACCTATACGCTTACTATTAGCTGCACCAATACATAACAAAACTAGCCTGCCTTGCATAGCTAATAGCCACCATTTTTCATTTATTTGAATTTAACTTTATTATTGGGAAATGCATGTGCTATTTTCTAGAACTATCTATTTATGGGACGGGAAATTATTTAGTGAAAATAAAAGACAGAACTTTTAGGACTCCAAGAAATAAAACTGCACTTTTCCTTGTCGCTTCCTCCCTCCCTTCCTTCCTCCCTTCCTTCTTTTAACCTAATAATATGCACATGATGTACCTTTAGACTAATTAGAATTTAAAGTGAAGCTTTACATGCAGATCTTAAATGATTTTTAAAGATGAAAGATACACACTAAAGCCACAAAAGGTGTATCCTTCGTAGTACTACCCCAACGACAAGGAAAAAGTGCCACTTTGTCCCACTTAACCACTAGTGTAAGGTGCAAGACAGTATTAGCGTCATGAATAATCCTGTGTTCCATTTGCCTCAGAAGTCAGATTTCGGAGCTGGGGATGACGTCACACTGTGTTCTGTTTGGACAAGTTGGAAAACCAATATGGACGCCTCCAGGAAAACTGCTATTATGCTTGCCCATTTATCTTATACCCAGTGTTTTATTGCAAATCTAAACAAAATATGTTGCTAATAAGCTACTCTCCCCTTATTAAAAATAACGTTCAAGATTGAAACTGGAATTTTAGCTTCCTTTTATTACTTTTCTTTCAATTTCACAGGGTGGGGGAATCCAGGTTCACTCCACCGTGTAGCCATTAGCCATTAATTAGCAATACCATGTGAAAACAACACATTTTGCAGTATTCAGGGCATCAAAACACTGTATCAGTATGAGCACAGATAAAACTTGGACAGTGCTGTGTGTATGACTGATTAAATGAGACAAAAATAGATACAAATGTAATAAACAGCATAAAACTAAAGCTTTTGCTTACTGTTCAGGCAGGATGACGCCATTTTGGATTTCTAACCTGGGTTGGTGAGGACATCTCAATTTTCTGAGTTGGACAGTTGACTTCATGGGGCATTTCAGATGACATTTCTGACTAATAAGTCAAATGTCCCCACTTCTGAGGACAGTTGGAACGCAGTATTAATCTTGAAGTTAAATCATCCCTGAAGTGTCCTTATTTTCTGGATTGAGTCATTTATCTTGGTAAAAATCTGGGTCCAAAAGTCTAAGAACAGTAGTGAAAATGTTAGCCTACTATTTATTTATTTTTTTTTTCAATTTAACACGTGTTTTCATTGCAAATACAGTAGTCCCTCGTCGAAAATCTGCGATACACAGACACCAGCCCCAAATGCTTTCTTAATAGTTTAAGACCTAAATGATCCTCCCATACTCTTTAAGCACATTCTAGACACAATTAAACACATAAACAAAAGCACTTGCGAGGTGAATTTTGCCTCAAATTCATAGAAACATCACATTTATAGTGAGTATTGTACTGTAATGTGCTAGCATAGCTAGCTAGAATACTAGCATAGCCTATACTTATACTTTAGGTACTGTATGTATGTATTAGACTAGCCTAGCCTACACTTTTTCCTATACTGTATAATACTGCAATTAACAACCACTTGATGCAGACTGTATTTACGAACCACTACAGTTGTCATAAACAACAGATGGTACTGTACCGACATAAGCAACTGAATCAAGAAACAGCTGTTTGACAAATTCCGACGTCGAAAAATCCATAAAAACAATCCATTAGAGGTGAAAATCTTGAAAATAGTCTTAATATCGGGGAAATCCGCCCCAAAGTTTTGATATACAGTATGCTAAATAAAAATCTGCGAATAACAGGGGACATGAAATGTGAACCGCAATATAGCAAGGGATTAGTGTACCATGCAGTACCATGACTGAGGAGTAGAATCTTTTTAGCATTTGGTTTGTGCTCTTTTTCCACAAGTTTGCATGAAGCCTGATTATCAGTGTTAGATCAAGTCCATCAGTGAGTCGTTTGAACACTTGCTTCAATGTAAAAGATACAGCAAAAATCTAAACTTTTGGAAAGGAAGACATTAACATGACCAATATCACAAATTTGCTTAAATATAAATAGCAATGCATAAAATTTTGAATATTAAATAGACAAGATGTTGCACATTTTCTGGAATGGAATTTTCAAAAAAATTCTGAAACTTTGTTTATTTCCAGGAAAAAATGTTGGGAATTAGTTCGGGTTAGGGTTACCTAATGTTTGGGAAACCATTGATCTTGGGTTTTTGGACACCACTGTGTACTTTGAATGAAAATTAAATGAGCTAGTAAATTAAAGGAAATCACATATGGGACCGCATAATGGACATCCTGCTATATAAGATACAGCGACTTTCCATTTTGACAACTAAAAGAGAAAAACAGACAGCACAAGTTTGCTTTTTAACCTGTCTGTGGCTTTCCAGTCCTCAGAACATCTGTGATACAATGCTGTGTTTGCTTGTACCTCTTCACATGCTATAATGGCACTTTTTCGTATCTAAAATGGGGCTCTCGATGTTGTGCCATAAAAGTCCTAGCAAACCCATTCCTCTCACGCCGGCCGCATGTAGTGCAGCTTAATGGTGTTTATATATGTCTTTCGTTTGAAAGGGAAGGAAATAGTTATCCGTGGTGATTACGGCAATGCTGGAGGCGCACAATGAGGTTTATGAAGCGTGAGAGAGACGGCGCGGTTTGATGGCACATCTACGGGCGTTATGAGAGCTTTAATGGTCTTAAGTGATATGGAGTGGAGCGTTGCCCAGCCAGCAATGAAAATACAAAATTTTAAAAAGCACTGCTAGGTAAGCTCAGGTGGTGATTAAAAAGCTTTTACAGAAAAAGAAAGGGATAAATTGTGAAACTGTTTACAGTAGGGTGGGATTGGGGTGTTACTGGGACATCGGGTAATACAGCATGTGCACGGTCACAGGCAGAAACATTCACCATGGTTTAGTTTCTCACTAAACATCGGTTTCCAAACAATAGTAGCAATAATAATAATAATAATAATAATAATAATAATAATAATAATAATAACCATGTAGAATATTTCTCCATTTCATTTAGAAAGAAAATTAAATGCAGTCGTCAATGTGCTGATGGATAAGACAATGTGTACTTAAGAACTGTGAACTGATTGGTACAGGAAGGCTTAGAGGTTGCCATTACTCCAAAAAAACAACAAAAAAACAATCTATACAGTATGTAGAAAAAACTTTTTGCGTTTGAAACGGACATGACGTATGACCACAGAACATATCAGATGTGCGTATGACCGGAAACAGGGTCACTAGCGTTTAGATTTTAAACTAATCACTTCGTTTGCGGATGCCATTATTATATCATCTTTTACGAATCATTATTATTTGTGTGAGAGTTATTTGGGAAGTAATTATTTAAGAAAACTTTGATCTAAATATATAGAATTCTTTTTGCGTTTGAAACGGAAATGACGCTTGACCACTGTTTGTTGAAAAATAAAATTGGTAATTAATAAACTTATTTTATAAATACTGCATTTTATTTTTTTCCCCTGCACTCAGTGAGCAAAACCACTGGGGAATCAGCTAGTTCTCTTTAAAATGAACCCTGCCTGAAGCATTATCTTGTACTTTCAAAGGAATTTAAAAAAAAAAGCCTGTATGTTTACTGGTTCGCTGAGGTGCTTCCCCTTTTCCTAGAAAGCTACATGAACTGTAAGTGCACCATTACAGCTTTATACTTTGTATGTATACTAGATATGTATATCTATAAGTCCAAAATAAATGTCACACATTTTCATATCTAAAGTTCGTGTTATGTCTTATTATGTCTGTGTAAGTTAAAAAAAAAAAAAAAGGAAAAGGAAAAGAAATCAATTGCAGATGCACGAAATCTGGGGGGTGGGTGGTTGTTTTTTTCTTTTTTTTTCACATTTATAAGTTAGTGGAACCTTTTTTTTAGACATTATAATTTTGTAAGTAATACATTTTTCCAAAATGTTGTTTTTTTTTTTTTTGGCCTGACAAAAAACAAAAAAGCAAAAAAAAACAACAAAAAAAACATGCCAACTAAGATTATTTGTGGAGTAAAATATAGCTGACGTTGACTTCCTGTAATAAATCAGACACATTTTAAACATTGCATGAAATTCCTGCAGAATTATATTTACAGTTAACCTGGTTTTATCTCATTTCGGACAGCAACATTATGATTAAGGTTACTTCTAGTTAGTTACAAATGACAGACTGTCACGTTTTCTCTGCAGCATTAGCTCAGATGATCAGATAGCACCGAGTCAGGTTAACTGTATCCTCGGGTTGATGTCTGATGATTTCAGAATGAGGTACCAGTTCAGTTATATTATGCTCATGTTTTAGTTGAATAGGACTTCATTTAGGTGTCTTATACAGCAAAAAGCTTCTTTTGTGCTAAGTAGCTGCTCACACACTTTCCCCATTACAACTTGGTTATCTACAGTAACCAAGATCACCATTTTCCCAGAATTTAAGATAAAAAAAAATCCACTCAGCATGCTGGGTCAACCCAACCCTAACCCAACCTCACTGGGTTAAAACAACTCATATCTGAAAGGTCCCAAGGTGGGTTATGTTTAACCAAGCAATTGATTATAGAGTGTACGATACTCAAACAAGAAACCGAGACACTCAAATAAGACCATTTTTTTGGTCATGTGCTTCATCTTTAGGCAAATGATAAAAACTTCTGTCTTCTGTCGACGTGTGGAGTGTTTTTTTCTAATAATTAGCAAGTTAAATCATGTCAATGCCATAATCATAGAAATGTCAAATCAATGTCATACAACTCTAGAAAACTATAGCTATCCATTAAACACTTTGTTTTTTTGCTTTGTGCGATCCCTGAAGGTCCACTATCTAGGATTATTTATACATTCATTAGTTTCATTAGTTCATAATTACCTATGAATTGTGGTGTTTTCATAAAGTTAGAATCAGCCCTTTATATCTACATAGGGAATGAGTCCACCTATACGGAGCAGCCACATTGGGCTGCTATCATATACCAGAAGGGGACAAACCTCTAAAGAGCAATTTGCACATTTCATGATTTTACAAACGGCAATGTGAATCCAGAGGGAAGCACCGGAAGGATGACAAAGGAAGACGAGGAAGAGGAAAGAAGAGGAATCAGTGCTTGCTGGGGCTGGATAACAACTCCGAGCACCCAAGATTTGATAAATGGAGGATCATACTTATTATTCAGAGCAGAAAAACAAGACAGTGTGAACGTACGTTCTGGGAAGTACGCTTCAGGCACCTGACGGCCACCGTATGTTCTAATACATGCTTGGAACGGGAGGGGTAAGGGAGGGGCGTTCAGGTGGTTGAATCATACATAGTAGACTGTTAAAGAACCGATGATCACACATTCGACAAATGAGCTGAGGTCATGTGACTGATCGTTGATGCAGATCATCGTGTTGAACATTTTATCCACAATAGATATGTACAGGGCAAAAGTCTGCACCTCTGATATTGTAATAAATCTCTACATAATTATGATAAGCAGCTCAAAGGCAAACTAGTTCCACTTGTAAAACGTTAATACATTATTTGACCCTTTTTGTTACTTGGAATAATGTTTTTAAGACTATAAGAAGAGTGGGAGACTGGCGAGTGAACACATACATACATACCTAATCCGTGTCAGAGCGAGGCGATAAAACCTGCTTACCCAGTGGCGACAAATGAAAGCCTGCGCAAACAGTGTTGAACTGAGAGTAACGCAAGAGGAATGATAATGACATTTCGATTGAATTCAAAGTCGTCCATGGAAGAAACATAACCAGGTCATAAATCACGGCGTATGACAGAGGGTGCAAAATTTGTAAAGAAAAGCAAATAAAAAAAACGGGTGAGCTGGAGGAGCCTCGGCGTGGTCGTCTTTTTGTTGTCAAAAGTGGCTCGCGTTAAACAGTTTGTTTTCTAAGAGGCTTTAATGATTAATTAATTTGAAGTGAAACAAGTGTTGAGCGTGACTGCGGTACAGTTAATCGCTTTCAGATGTTCAGGTCAAATAAAGTGAACTAGTGAAGCAATCCGAGCAGCTGAGGTTTAAAGCTCCTTCTCTGGCAGTGAAGGGATCTGAGCTCACAATATTCTGGTCATGAGCCCAGAGCCTCAAATATCCCATTACATACATCAAGAGACATGACGATGATAATTCTTGTTGAAGTACCATTAATCTTCATATCCGAAGTGATGAGGCAGTGCTTTGTTTTTATCCACCAAAACATATGGCTTAAAAATCCACTCTTTAAAAAAAATGGTTGTGTTTTACGAAATGTTCTTCTCTCTTCTCCCTAAAGTTAAATATCCACTTGACTCAGGAATCTGATCACCCTGGAAGATTTTTAGAATTTTTATATAATCTCAGCAAAAAAAGAAACACCCCTTGTTCAGGACTGTGTATTTCAACAATAATGTTGTAAAAATCCAAATAACTTTACAGATCTTCATTGTAAAGGGTTTAAA
>JAQLOM010000019.1:11945103-11960838 GCA_030068315.1 Chrysichthys thysi
GTGAATGTGAGTGTGAATGATTGTCTGTCTCTGTGTGTTGCCCTGCGGTGGATTGGTGACCTGCCCAGGGCGTATCCCGCCTTTCACCCGATATCAGCTGGGATTGGCGCCAGCTTCACCTGCAACCCTGACCAGGATTAAGTGGCAGAAGACAAAAGATGAACCTGGCAATAATTCTGATAGCATAAAAGCAGTAGATTCTGATTGAGCATTACAGTATGTTACTGTAGTTTTGAATATAATGTGTATGAAAATATCAATAAAGCAGTTTGAAAACTGAATCGTTTGGAAAGAATATTGAACATTTAACTAGGGAAAATTATATCTTCAAATTAATAAGCATTTATTTCAGGACCAGTGTGATAAATATATACCGTTACTGTTGTATTTGCTTATCAGAACGGTTGTTGTGTGGATTCCCTCTTAATTGAAGCCGCGGTCCTTGGATCAGCTCATAACCAGCACAGGAGCTCACAGGGGATTGTCCATAATGAGCTCTGATTAATGTGTGGGGGGGGGGAAACAACGAGCAGGGAATTTTTAAGAAGCTTCTATTGAACTTCACAAAAGGAGCTCTGATTTGTAAAAAATCAAAAAGCTCACTGTCAGTAACACTTTTCCTTACATTTATGTTAACAATCAGTTTCATTCGTCTTCTTTTTTAATTATTCCGGCTCATTCTGGAGTAGAATAATTGTATATTTAAAAAAGAGAAAGAGAGAGAGAGATCTAGTGGTTGAGATTTTGAGCCAGTAATTGGAAAACAATTTCACTTATAATTTCACAGTAAATATTTAATCACCCCCGTCAGGGTTAAGAATTCGCCCAGAACCTGAAGGGAGCTTGTTGATGTTGTGGTGAAGCAGGAGGTCAGTTTATAGTTGAAGCTCTCTGTTCATCGATCAAACACCACCTCCTGTTTTTATCTATGGTCACAAGGGTAGTGTGGATAGTGACCGAAAATATAAGGTTGCAAGAGTAGGCAGGGGAAATGAGGTGTTTGCAGGCCTTACTCTCTTTGGAGTGGAGTCCCCAGCTAAGCTACCCAATGGGATGATTATATTTCACAGTTGGAGTTTCATCATTGGAAAATTAGTGTTGCGCAGACCAGATGTTATTGCATCATAAACTATAAGCACCAATCATGTTAGGAGTATGCAAATGCAGCCCATCCAACACTAGGATTTGAGAGAGAAAAGCCGACAGGGGTTTACAATATTTTATCCAATGTAGAAATGGTCTGATGTTAAGCATAATAAATCATCGATTGTACCTGCTGTGGTACCTTTAATCTCTGGACTTTGTTCGAGCTTTTGCGAGAGATATGAATTTGGCTTGAGCTTATCGCTGAGTAAAACAATATGGTTTTTAACATCTTGCACTTTTTAGGGGTTTTTTTTTAGTGCGAAAGGTTAATTAATTAATCAATGACCAGACTTTGTAGAAATAGTGAATGAAACTTGATGCCCATCTTCAGTTTTAATCAAATACTGGTAAATGTTGATCCTTGGAATAACTGTCACCTTTTGGTCTATACTGAATAACATTTGTGTTATTTGTGTGTGTGTGTGTGTGTATGTATTTGCAGGTGTCCTGGGACGCAGGGTCAGAGAGCGGTCCTGGAGGGCACCCAGGTTAAGGGATGTGAGGAGAAAGCCATGGTGCCTGACGCCTCCAAATCTCCACAGACCGAGCTGAGGGAGAGCACATCGCCACCCCCTGCTGGCTCCAATGCCGGCAGCAGCGGCAGCAACGTGCCCGTGTTGACTGAGGAGCGAGGCGTCGACAACCCTGCCTTCGAGGAGAGCACCGAGGACGACGGTGAGTTACATCACAGCCTTTTTCAACAAGGTGTTAGTGCCTGATCTGCACTTTTCCACGAGGGCTTTTAGGTCGGTCTAGTACCAACAAACAGTTCATTTAGTCGTTCATTTCAATTCAAACCTACTATTATATCAGAGGTTAGGAAGAAATACCTGAAAAAAAAATACATTCGGAATGAGAATGGCAATAAAGGTTATAGTAATAGTTTTGAATGTGTTTACTGAAAGGGACAGAACATGAGAACGTGTCTGTATGTGATCAAGTTCCTTATTGTCCACAGGGGAATCTGAGCCTAGCATAGTGACTTAATACAGTGACCTTTAAACACATAAAGTGGTCTACAAAGTATGAGGAATAGTCTGTGTGACATGTGACTCGATTCCTTAGGTGTCCAAGGTTTGGAGCGCGTCCCTCCACGTGTAAAGCGTCCTCTTAGTAACCCCTGCATCCACCTTCTCCGTACCAGCAGCTCTGCGTCATCAGGGTGGGACTTCGTTGAATCTTTGCCCTTATCAGCAGAAGAGGGTATGCCTAAATCCCATGCTGCATCTCTATGAAAATATTCCCAACCCTAAAATCACCCTAGGTGCAATTGGTTTGACTGTGTGTATGTTCATGGTGCTGTTCAATAAACTGGCATCCCATGTCCCTCCTCAAGCCCAGTATTCCTGGGATAGGCTCCGGATCCACCCCAACACTGAACAGGATAAAGCAGTTAATGAAGATAAATGGATGCACTTATCTGTACACCAGAGTCAGTGATGGATGTACTGTTTCCGCCTGCCAGGTTGCGTAAAGCTGCCGTCTTTGCCTGAAGGCGAGATCACCACCATTGAGATTCATCGCTCAAACCCCTATGTGGAGTTGGGTATAAGCATAGTTGGAGGCAACGAGACACCTCTTATAAACATTGTAATCCAGGAGGTGTACCGTGACGGTGTCATTGCTCGAGATGGGAGGCTGCTGGCTGGTGACCAAATATTACAGGTAAGGAAAGCTTAAAGGTGCACGTAGTAATGTTTCAAAAGTAAGGCTTGAAGGTGCACTGAGTAATGTTTAAAATGCTTCTAGACCCATATCATCGTGTAGTTTTTCAAAAACTATGAGTTGCAATATTACAGTTTTGAAAATCTAGTCGTTTTCTTTGTATCACACTCCTGTTGACATTTTTCTGGCCCAGAAATGAGCTTTGCCCCCAGCCGGTCTGTGTCAGCTCTGCCTGTTTTCCTTAAACAGGCAACAGAGGGCTCGAAATATTACAGACCGCTCCTTTAATCCCTCCAGGAACAGAACTTTGTCAGCAAAATATCTTAATGACTGACCACTCAGTTGATGAAGCTGCATGTTCTAAGAGCGGTGTGTGTTTATGCATTCTCATGGATGTAAATTTCATCAATATTCCTTTAACGTTTGATAGTCGTTTCATATTCACCCGATATCGTTACGAAGCTGCTTTTCAGGCATTACATCTCTCGCTCTGTCCTTCACCCCCTTCCTCCAGGTGAACAACGTAGACATCAGTAACACTCCACATAACTTTGCCCGCTCCACACTAGCTCGCCCGTGTGCCACACTACAGCTGACCGTGCTCAGAGAGCGCCGTTGCAGCGCCCGACCACCCCCTGTGCCCGTTCTTCCTGCCCCTGCAGTGCCAGAGGGCAGCCCAGGCAGCCTGCGCATCACCCTGCACAAGCGGGACTCTACTGAGCAGCTGGGTATCAAGCTGGTGCGGCGCACGGATGAGCCCGGTGTGTTCGTGCTGGAACTGCTGGAAGGGGGGTTGGCCGCCAAGGACGGACGCCTGCACAGCAACGACAGAGTGCTGGCAGTGAACGAGCATGACCTGAGGCACGGCACACCTGAGCAGGCAGCACAGATTATACAGGTAGAGAGAGAAAAGTGAATAGGCTGGTTGGTATGTTAAGTTTTGAGAAAAGAGCGCTCTCTGGAAGAACTTTTATTTGGAGGAAGCATGTGTAAGCCTTAAGTGTCCCCGGTTGGTAGCTGTCATGTGATGGGGAGATCTAGCTAGTGGGTGGGAAATGGGATTAAAGAATACATCTTGGAATATCTCAGACCTGATTGGGTCTTGCTTAATCACTAATGACTTCCTGGGCACAAATGCACAGCAGCAGGAGTTAGTGAGGTTAGACTTGGCACACGCCAAC
The DNA here is from genome assembly GCA_030068315.1 of Chrysichthys thysi. Classification (NCBI taxonomy): domain Eukaryota; kingdom Metazoa; phylum Chordata; class Actinopteri; order Siluriformes; family Claroteidae; genus Chrysichthys; species Chrysichthys thysi. Next base: position 11,949,096 of record JAQLOM010000019.1, read on the forward strand.
ATGTCAGTGGTTTGGCATTGAAGTTTAAGGCATTAAATAGCATTAGACACTGATGATGTCCTTGTGGTTGCTCTAACACTTCAGGCCAGTGGAGAGAGAGTGAATCTGCTGATCAGCAGGCCTGGCAAGCAGACCATGGCTGTACACACAGGCTCGGGCTCAGCCCGCGATAGCTGGAGCCATGAACACTTCCTGCCTCCGGCGCACCACACGGCTGTGCCAAATCCCACACCCAACCTGCAGCTCACTCGCTCTTCCACATACAGGGTGAGTCTGTGTATGTGTGATTGTGAGTGTACATTTTGCGAATTCCAGGGTTAGACACAGCTCTTGTTTTGCCTCCACTTTGTCCTCAGTGGTAATTAATCACTGTAATTGGATGGATCAATGATGTGATTGATGGTGTGGACGAGCTGTACTGAGACTCAAGATGGCAGGAGTCACATCTTAATCTGGCCATTGTTACTGAACAGGTTTACTGTTGGAGACCAAAATCATGCATCGTGATCTGAGTCTGAGGACTGCTCATAGGAGGATGATGTAAGGTGATGCGAAACATAAAAAAGAAAGTTCAATAAAGAGCTATTTGTGGGGTCGTGGCCACAGAGAGAAGATCTTGGATAGGATATCTTGGCTAAAGGATATCGTGGCAAAAATATTAGAAAGATGAAAATATCCTTATTATCTCAAGCTCAATATGATAGACATTCCAGACTGTACCCCATGAACATGTCTGATTTATGGGGGGAAAAAACATTTCCCGATGTCATGTTATAAGAAGCAAATCAGGTTCTGGGTGGTAACTGTAACTCGACTTCATCACACCACTTTGTGACAAGAAGTGTATAATTCCTAAGTTGGAGGTCAAACACAAAGCTGCACTTGCCCACAGTGACCGTTTGCGTTTTCCGTAATGGAGCAAAATAGCATAGTGTAATCTTGGATCTTTCTACAACGTATTTAGACTTGTATTGCATAAAGGTCAAATGTTCTTAGGGCATGTTTAGGACATATTTTTTGTAATTGTCGCTTCTTGAGAAAGATTTGCAATTTATATGTTTTTGTGGGGGGTTTTGTGTTAGGACCTCTCTCAGTGTGTCACATGCAAGGAAAAACACATCACTGTGAAGAAGGAGCCGCAGGAGTCCCTGGGAATGACTGTGGCTGGGGGGCGGGGCAGTAAGAGCGGTGAGCTGCCCATCTTTGTCACGAGCGTCCAACCTCATGGCTGCCTGTCACGGGACGGAAGAATCAAACGGGGTCAGTCACATTAGTACCTGCCTGCTCTCTCACAGCAACCTAGATAACAACTAGACCTCTAAGATCACACTGATGTCCATGGAAATATTGCGAATCACGGGGTGTTTTGGAAATCCTTTTTTTCTCTCTCTCTCTCAAAATGGTACAAACTGCAAAATAAATAAATAAATACATACATACATAAATAATGATGATTATAATACATAGTATAGTTTATAGATTTAAAATGATCAAAAGCTTTAAATAGTGTAAAATTAAATATAATTTACAATGAACAACAACTGGTAATAAACAAAATAATAAAACTAAATACCCACATTTAAATAAATATGGTCAGTTGTAGAATTATGAAAAAATACTATAATTTTAGAAATAGCTCTTTATTTAAATAAGTAGTTCCCGCAGTTTGTAGGTGACGTTGTTCTTGTGCAGCCATTTTTCCCTCCCTCCTTTTGAGGGGTGCCAGTAATTTTGCAACTAACTGTAAGTAAAGCAGAAGTACTTAAAATACACTTGTAGACAATAGCGAAATAACAAGTAACCCTATGATTAAGTACTGAGGTCATGATGCTAATGTGTTCCATGTGAGGGCGTCCCTCTGCGGTGTGTGTGTCCTTAAACTCGGCTCATTAACCTTCACTTCGCTGTGTGCTCAGGAGACGTGCTGCTGAGCATCAACGGTCAGGACTTGACATCCCTGAACCACAGTGATGCGGTGGGCACTCTGAAATCCAGTGCCACCTCGTGTTCCGTTCAGCTGCGGGCGCTGGAGGTGAGCACGGTGGACGAGCCGGTACAGGATGAGGGTCTCCTGCCTCACCACGAGAGTGACTACGACGCCAGCTGGTCTCCGTCCTGGGTCATGTGGCTCGGCCTGCCCAGGTAAGACTTCGGTTCCTGTCGGCTTAATAAAGGAATGCAATGCGAAATCCCGTGGGAGCTGTTAAAGGAATGAGGAAGATGAATAGTGCTGCTTTTAGCTCATCTGGTCCCCGAAGCGCTGAAGACACAGATCTATGACTGCTCTTTAACAGGATGTGCTTTTTTTGAAAAAAAAAAACAACTTTCTATTTTCGGACCGGTAACAATTGTTCTGTTGGGATGCTTTAAAAATAGCTACCTGGCCTCGGTGAGCAGCGATCCGAATAAAATGACACCAGGGAGACCGACGTGGCAGAGAGCCATGAGCGTGCCGAGTGTTAAGTTCGCCTCCTTATTCCTCGTGTCCTTAACAGAGTGTCGTCAGAGACAAAGGACGGTACAGAGATGGGACGAGGTGAGGGAGTGGACCTATTTTGATTAAGTGGACTCGAGAAACACGCGTCACATGTTTGAGATTTAGGCTAAAGGATTATGTGTCAGTGTGTGTGCGGCTGGTTCATCAGCTGAAAGTGGCATGGAGTAAAATCCCACTCTCACCCTATGAGGCTAGGACACAGAGGGCTTTCAGTCTCCTCCATCTCTCATTCACCGTGCCTCTCTTCCGCAATCCCTCTCTCTCCTCTGCACCTGTCCGTCTCCTTCCTTTCTGGAGTCGTTGTGCCAAATCACCTCCATCCAATCTTCCTTCACTTCCCCTCCTCGCAGTCTGCAGCTGTCTTTTCTTCTTTGACCATCTGGAGACCTGACTTTCCTCATTGCTTTTTATTTCCTTTTCTGCCCGATTCGCTCCTTCTGAAATGTTTCCTGAAATTGCCCGTTTTATAAACTGTACCAGCTAATTTTGGGATTTTGTATCTTTCACCTTTCACTGTGAGCATACACATTCACACCTTAGCATAGCCAGACTACGTACTTCAAAAGAGGAGACGACAAAATCGAATAAACCCATGCAGACAGGGAAAAAGCGTACCGGTATAGATCGTAACCTGAGCTCAGGATCGAACCACAGGCAGCATGGTTTCCCTCTGCGTCCCCTATATGGAGTGTTTGTTACCTAAAAATGTTATCATTGTGGGTAAATTCATGTATTTGGCACTCAGTGTGATGTCCATTATTTACTCTTTGTTGTTTTTTAGCTACCTGAACAGTAGCCATGAGATTGTCCTGCGCCGGAGTCACCCTGGTAGCTGGGGCTTCAGCATTGTCGGAGGTTACGAAGATAACCACACCAACCAGGCGTTTTTCATCAAGACCATCGTGTTAGGAACTCCTGCCTATTACGACGGCCGCCTGAAGTGAGTCAGATGTTCAGCCTACTATTTTTCTTTTCATTAAAGTAACTAGTAACTAACAAATGAATTAGATAAGCAAATTAATTACGTACTATTGAAAAACAGCTTGCTATTTTTTTCTTTTTACACAAGTGGGATTTCAGCACGATTCGCGTCGCCATATTCCCTGTGATGCCAAACCTGGGAATATACAGTATAACACAGTGATGAACATTTTCTATCTCATAAACGAGTTAAATTAGCTAGCTAGCTAGGTTAGCACACAGGCTATGTGGGGTTTTGTTTTATAGAAATACAAATAGTCAAGTTATGATGGAGATGCGTTAGCCTAGCTTAGGTATCTCAGCCTAGCTTAGCCTAGCCTACCTAAGAGTCTTTTCCTGTAGAAGACATGCTTCTGAATTAAAATTAGGTCTTGAAGCACACAAAAAAAAAAACAGTAATGCACTGTACAGTACACTGATGCACAAGGTAACTCCGTGAGTTGCGGGAGCGAGTGAGGCATCACGTGAGGCGAGTGATCCGGGCGTCGTCCGCGTACTTCCGGGCATCGTCAGAACGTCCGCATACGTCATACACTGTTATGCTGACCTGTCAGCGATGCCTGCCTGTGAATTTTAAATATTTTCTAAATATTTTACATTTGTATTTTTAGTTCAGCGCAATCATCATGTTAATTTGGGGAGCATCTGTAGTGAGAAAAATATATCTGTTTAGTGCACCAAATATTCTTATCTGTATTCAGATTTAAGCCTATTTCATTTAATATGCTTGTGGAAACACTGGGAAACCGATCAGACTGTTACTAAGGAGGAACGAATGAACAGAGCATCACACAGTGCTTTGTTTGTCGAGCGAGTTTCATATCTGACCGCTCGCTCGTACCCTTAATTTCGGAATAAAATTTTTATTAAATGTTTAAAATATCACGTTTTTGAGTGCATGATTTTCTCTGATACAGTGGAACCTTCTGGTCACGAACGCCCCCGAAGACGAACAAATCGGTTTCCGACCACAAAATCCGCCAAAATTTTACATCTGCTCACGACCACATAATCGGGTGCCGAACAAACACAGCCCCAACCATTTTCCCCTTCCGCCATTTTCTGTTTGCGTATTGCGTACCTAACAAAGAAGCGCACGTCCCTTTAATCGGTCAGACGTACGTTCATTCACTGTACAGTGATCTCCGCCCCGCCCATCTTCCTCCTGACTTCCTTAAAACCAGAAATTGACTCATGCAAGGCTAGTTTTCTTGGTTGTTTACAGTACGTTTTTGTATAATTAAGGATTGTTCAAACTTTGCTTTTTTCTATGCTTAAAACTCATTTAAAAAATGTTCACAGCATTTTTGCTTTATAACCCTTCATTATGGGTCCCAAGAAAGCGGAAATGGTAGTGACAGTAAGAAGCCATAACTCTCCGCCACCGTATGCCACGGCCACCGCTTCACACACACTCCACGGCACAAAAATTCAGTTCCGATCAAGCACTCGTGGTGTGAAAGTGTTCAATGCATGTTTTTCGTTGTGTTTCTCTGTATTTTTGTACTATAAGCCTTCATTTTGGGTCCCAAGAAAGTAAAAAGTGGAAATGGTAGTGAGAGAAAGAAGCCTAAGCGTATAACAGTTGAAATAAAGAAAGAAAGAATCACAAAACATGAGAACCGCCACCATATCCCTCTGCCACCGTCCATCTACACCAGCAACTACGTATCCACTTTAAAAGGTAACGTGCATTAAAATCTCCAAACAGATCAAGTTCGTGACTAGAGGTTCCACTGTACTCTGATCAAAGCTTAATGGTGGCTCTCATTCCTGTCTTTGTCCTCAGGTGTGGCGACATGATCGTGGCTGTGAACGGACTTCCCACAGCAGGAATGAGCCACTCGGCCCTCGTGCCCATGCTGAAGGAGCAGCGCAGTCGGGTGGCGCTCACCGTCGTCTCCTGGCCTGGTAGCCTGGCGTAGTTTCTCCGTCCTCGCATCCAAGCGTTTTATCATTCCTGTGTCCCTTCTTCTGCTCTGCCACGGATGCCATAGTGTCAGTGTGAGTCTCAAAAACTCGAACGCTTCACTCGATGCTGAATAAAAACCTGGCCTTAGAGAACCCTGCCACGCCCATGAGGGAGGCCCCACCCCTCTGGAAAGCAGCCTTAAGGCCTTCTCATGACTCCACCCTGCCAGGGGTTTTATATATAGATGTTATCTCTACCATGTGTGTGAGTGAGCGTGAATACAAGTGAGGATGTTTGAGTATGTGTACAGGTGTTTAATAAATAAATCTTTCCCACAGAACACGTGCCTGATAAAGCTGAGTGTTTGCAGTGTGGCCACAGGGTCACAGCTTAAAGAGTTGGGTTTGATTTATGTAAGCCTACATGAGTCACGTTTGACCGAGTACACACCTGACCCGGTTTTTACTGAGATTATCAGCCCTCGTGTAGCTTTGCTACCTGCAACAGCAATGAATCAACCAAAAAAAAATTGAGAGAGAGAGAGAGATGTACAGTTGACTAAGCACAATCACACATTTAAAGAATTTAACTCAAAAATACTAAAAACAAACTTTATACGCTAAAGGTACAACCACTTTGATGACGTTGGGTTATGTAGAGAGCTGTCATCCAATGCAGACCGTCACAAAGAACATAAAGGAAAGAAAATGTACAAAACAAGCATCTAATTCCTGATGTCAAATGGGCTTCTTTAAAATGGATATACACTACACTGTATGCAGTAGTTTGATAGCAGTCAATCTATATGTACATTAAAATACAAATCCTGACAAACTACACTAGCAATTTGCCCCAATGAGCTACACTTTCATTTTATGTATACCGTAATCACAAATTGCACTGAAATTTCCTGAGTTAATCACATCACCCAAGCGCAGTCAACATTCATTTATAAAACTCAACTTTAATAGAACTAGCCCACCTTTCTCTTAGCTAATGAATTCTTTTTTAAAAACCTTCTTTTAGCACTTTGAAATTAATTTAAATGTGTGCATTTAACACACACACACACACGCCATTAACCCAATTTTTAGTGAACAGTAAGATTCCCCCCACCGCAGCGTGGACACAAAACCCCAGAACTCCACCCTGCCAGGGGTATTATATATAGAGGTTCTCTCTACCATGTGTGTGTGAGAGCATGAATACAAGTGAGGATGTTTGAGTATGTGTAGGGGTGTTTAATAAATAAATCTTTCCCACAAAACACGTGGGGTTTTTGTAGATCGGACAGGCAATAATTAGCCATACAACACAAATAGGGCTGGACGAATCATAATTAGGTGATTCTCCTTTCCAACACACATGCACAGATAATGTCAGCACAAAACAATGGAGGACAGGTAAGTGTAGCAACTACATTAGGTAGAAAAACCCAAATCAACCAGTTCAGAGGACATGGTACCACCTTCTAGTACTAATCTGAGACAAGAACAGATTAGAGCTCATCGGCACCAGCCTGTTTATTGCATTTAAATTAAGAATCAGCCCATTTCACAATCCCAATCCAACATTTAATTCAACAAAAAGTCAGAGGTGCATAGAAGTGAGAGTTTATTTAGTAGTGCTTTTGAAAGATTACACTGGAAAGTGAATTTTTTTTTTTTTTTTAAACTTCAGATTGCATGATGTTCATGGGTTGTTCAGGGACGTGGACTTGTTGAGAGAGAGATTTTGCAGCTGTGCAGACAGGTCAGAGGCGTTCGTCTTTGGTTTAGGTTTCTTCTTCTTCCCTCCTTGTTTGGTCTTCTGAGCAGAGAAGGAAGAGCCCATCGAGTACATTTTGCATGTTTATTCATTATAATCATTAACACTATGTGAAGGTTCATCAAGTAGTGGGCCAAATACTTCTTTATTGTACATAACTGCCATTGTGGAAGTGTACAATGGATTAATTGAATACATGTGCATATTACTCCTTGTGTGTTCATTTTGGCCCTCACAGTACCCTGTTGTGGATTCTCTCAAACAGCACAGCCGGTTTTATTCAAGAAGTGTCCTTAGACTTCCATTGTAAGTAAAAGGAAAGCATGGTGAAATTCTTGTGCCTAATAATTCTCTATAGATGTAGATGTTGACTGAGGGGAGAGGAGAGGAGAGAGTATTCTTTAAATCACAGGGTGTCACAGTGAGGTTTACCTGCATCTTTTTCTTGTGAGGGTCATGAGCTACAGTGTGTCGCTTCAGACTTTCCTGTAAATGCAAAGGAAATTATTTTTTTAATCAATCAAAGCATAAATGATTTTCTTCTGAAGCTTCTAGACAGTTTCTTTACCTCCATGGCAAACGCTTTCCCACAACCATCATGAGGGCAGATGAAGGAGCACTTGCCCTCATGGAAGGAAAGAATGTGATTCTGGAGGTTGAACTGTGTGGTATAAGTTTTCGGACAGCCCTCCTTGGTGCACTTAAACACACGCCGCATGCCCAGGTGCACAAAGAGTTTGTGCTTCTTTAGAAACCAGGCTTTATAGAAAACCTTGGTACAGCTGTCACACTGCAGAGCCTCTGCACAGAGGGGGGGAACCACCACATTACAACTCCACACACAAGACCACTACACAAGAAATCCTCAGCTGGAGCAGGGTACCTCGGTGTTCTGCTTTCTTGTGTGCCTGGTACTCCGTCCATGTCCTTCCCTGGAAGGCACAGCCCTCTTCAGCACATGGATAACCTAGGAGAGCAACATTAGAATAAAGTGAAACGAAGGTGAATATACCAACAAGGGCCCTTGTACAAGATGTCTTTTTTTTTTTTTTATATATATATATATACACACACACACTACCATCATGCACTCTCTCATGTTTTTGCAGCTTTTTAGCTGTAGTGTACTTCTTTCCACAGCCCTCATACAGACATCTGGAAGAGTTCAGTTGAACAAATCAGATCCAGTTGATATAAAAAGATGTGAGGACACAATCTGTCCTTACTTACTCGAATGGTAACTGGTTCATGTGCTCACATTTGTGAGACCTCAGCTGGATATTCTTACGAAACACTTTCGAACATCCCTCATAGTCACACTGAAAGCAAAATGAAAAATAGCAACACAATCCAAGGAAAGTATTTCACTGAACAAAAGGATGAGTTATTTTGATTTGCAACTGGTCATAACAGGCATCATCAATACCTTAAACCTTCGACAGTTTCAGTGTGTACTGCATTTAATGAAAAACCTTCTAACTGCTAATTTTTCCTTTACTATACGTTTTATCATCAACACAAACACCACATTTCAATCCTTGTCTTGAAAGGAAGAAAACCATCAACATTAAAAATAAAAACTTGTCTTCAGAGTGTGCACAACAGTTTGACAAACACTAGATTTATAATAAATAAATAAATAAATAAATAGAAAAAAAGATACTATACCAGTTATGTCAGAATAAAACAGACAATTAACTACAAAGGGCACAATTTAGTGTTTTTCTTACTCAAAAACATCCCAACCTCAACTCAGGAAGGGCTGATAATTAGCTAAGTTCAATCAGGTGACTAAAAATTTGCAGGACACAAAGAGTGTTCTCCAGGACCATGGCTGGGAAGTTGCCATCCATAAGTGAATTCTCCCACATCACACAAATTAATATAATCCACCAACACTGGTGCTCAGATGTATTTGGTTTTGTGACCACATGAATGATCAGTGATGTGTGATGTTCACTATACTCACCACATAGTGCTTCTCTTTGTGCTTGTGCACACGTTCTACATGATTCTTTAACCCTGCAGTACTGCTAAAGCCTTCTGAACAGCCATCCACTGAACATCTGCAGATGATTTGAGGGAGCACAGAGTTAACCAAGCTCATCAAAAGGGAATGGTGGGTGGATGGATGGATGGATAGATAGATAGATAGACAGATGACTCACTGGTAGGGCTTCATCCCACTGTGGCTCAGATTGTGCCTGGTGAGCTGGTAGCGGGTGCAAAAACTTTTATCACAGCTATCACAGGCGAAAGGTCTCTAATAAAGGAAGACAAAAGGTATGAGAGAAAGTTGTCACAGGGACACGCTTTACTTCCGGTCTCGTCCCTTACCAGCCCAGTGTGTTTGCAGTAATGAGCTTCCAGCTTCCATGACTTGGAAAATGAAGCTTTGCAGTTGAAGAAGGAGCACACAAAGCTTTTACTCGGATCTTTGAAACGTTCGCACATTTTACTCACAACAAATTCAGGTTGTTTTAGTTTTGTTTTTTTTTAAATATGTCTATACACCGGTGTATTTATATATTGTCGGTAGCTCACAGGTGAACGACCACGAGCCTCGTTTTCGCTTCATTTTTATTAACCGTGGACTGTACCATTATCACACGAGGTGAGGAAACAAGTGGCTCGGCATGTAGACACGGAGATGAGATGTAGTACAATGACCGTCAATTGTAAGTCAGTTCATAAATGTGAATTAGAAATAAATAAGCAAATACAATAAGATAAATAAATAAAACAACGGGCAAGCATTTGGACGGATCTCATTAAGTAACCACAATGAATTATGGCTCATTCCAAATTAGCATAAGAAGGCCCGTGCGTGTCACGTGACATCACTCCCTCGCGACAGAACAGAAAAGCTAACTAAACCAAGTTAGCCGAAATTATAAAACCATTAAGTGTAGTATGTATTTTATATATATATATATATATATATATATATATATATGTGTGTGTGTGTGTGTGTGTATATTTTTTTTTCTTTTTTTTTTTTTTTGATGGTTATGTAAAATATGGTATACATGAAAAAACATTTAAATAAAAAATAACAAGTGAATTTTCATTGTTTGCTACTGATTTCAGTCATGAGAGATTGCCCATGTACTTACATTTTTAGCTCACTGCAGTATTTAGGATTTAACTGTCTGCAGTGATGCACAGAAATTCCCTAACCCCACCTGTACACAGACGTCTCGAAAGTAAATAGATACCTTAATTTCTGAAAAGTTGATTTCTAGAAACTTCCTTCGAGCTGCTCTGCCATAGTAGGCAAGTTGATGGCGATCCCTCACAGAAGTACTCCGACTCGCTTGGAGTCGCTCTGCAACATCAGTAGCCTTACAACTGGGATTTTTTTCAACAATCCGCTCGACAGCCTGAAAACACCTGTCTGAGGGCCCAGGTCGACCTGAGCGTGATGCTGTTGATTCCTTTCCTTTGCTTTTGAATTGTACAATCACTCTGCTGACTGTAACAAGAGGAATCCCAAGGTTTTGTGCAATCATACGCTGGCTAAGTCCACCCTCAGATAGACTTACAATACGCCCTCTTTGAAAATCACACAACTCTTTTGCTTCTGGGGTTCGCCGCATGGCTAGCTGCTCTAAACTATTAATATTCTGTAATCAGAAATGAATAATAATAATCATATATTAACAAGTTTGAAGCACCCGGTGATGTCTGCACGGACAAACCATAATGACGCATGTCTATTTCCTTTTGAGATGTCTGTTCATGTATTTGCTTGGTATAAGGTGGATGTACATGTAACCTGTTAGGCTCCACTATAATCATTGCATGAAACTGTCTGATTTAGCACAGTATTTTATCTGTGTGTGCCTAAACTACCCTTTTTACATCCGCTGGCCTGTAAAACCATGCGATTGGGGATGAAGGTCTCTGGGATAGTCTGACAAAGATTGATGGAGGGTATTAAACTGTCAAAACTGGCTCCTGGAATGCGTCTCTCTGTGTCTAAAGGACTGTCAGTCATGACTGACTAATAATACACAACACCCACACACATATGTACACAGAATTTATGATGCACAAACAGTTTATCGATGACTGGTAAAGCTTACTGATAGGTCTGATTTACAGCAGCCTGACCATGTGCCATTTTTTCCATTATAAAGTCTCAAAGCAGCCCTGTTTATCAGCATTATATCTCAGTGGTGATTCATCACATCTTTCAATGTTCCTCGACCCGAGTCCACTGCACAGCTGATGGTTATAATGATACTAATGCTAATAAAGTGTGTAAACAATGCAGATAAACTGATATCAAAATCACGAAATAGCAAATTGACCCTGTTCACCCACGCCTCAGTACTGTATATAAACAGATCCTCAACATAAATAATCAATCTAAAAGTCTAAATTATTCTTTTATTTATTAGATAACTTGATAAAGTGGATATTATAAACCTAAATAGTTCTATTTTACATCTCAGAAGTAAAGCTGCCACAGGTTAGTAATATACTCAGCAAAAAAAGAAACGCCCCCTTTTCAGGACTGTGTATTTCAACAATAATGTTGTAAAAATCCAAATAACTTTACAGATCTTCATTGTAAAGGG
>JAQLOM010000019.1:11962041-11974251 GCA_030068315.1 Chrysichthys thysi
TTATTTGGATTTTTACAACATTATTGTTGAAATACACAGTCCTGAAAAGGGGGCGTTTCTTTTTTTGCTGAGTATATATATGAGGGTCACTTGAAGCAGGTGATGTTTTGGATCCCCCAGAAAGTTTGCATCCCCCAATGAGATTATATTGGGGAAAAAAAGAAAAGAATCTACCTCTACTTTACCGTGTGGGTGTAACCAGACATTCATTCATCTTCCTCATCCTGGTCAGGATAGTGGTAGATCCAGAGCCTATCCTGGGATCACTGGGAGTTTTTTTCATTGTAGAATTTTCGTATAATGACCCCTGAGGTGTTACTTAAACAGAACTCTGGAGTTTTGTTTTCATATGTTATGCGGAATTGATATAATGTTGTGTTTCTCAGTTTCAAGGAAGGATCCTTTAAAGGCTGCATTTCAAAGATGCCACCTCACCAAATCCCGCCGAGGGATCGTTTCGATGTCTAGGATCCTTCGAATTACACCAAGGCCTGAGTCCTTTGTTCAGAGAATTTTCAAGGATGCATGTGTGTATCACTGGCATTCTTAAATCACTTTCAATCCTAAGTGCATGTAGAAGACAGAACCTTTTCAGTGACACACAGTTGTGACCTGTGCACTTGCTAGACTTTCCCATTATGTGTTCTATGAATGCTAGGAAGAGTCTTACCTATCTTCTGAAGGATCCAACTTGGAAGGACCTGTCCTACCAAAGAAGCATCCATGACATTGAGGAACATCTACTGTGCTGTAAAATGCAGTGTTGGGGAGTAGCTAGCTATAAGCAGCGATGCTAAAATCTTCACCAATACACTTTTAGTACTTTTAGAGGCAGTAGGTGAACTATTTTCAAAATAATGTAGCTTGTCCAATAAATAGCTATTTTTTCACCAAGTAGCCGTGTAGCATGATCAAAGTAGTGTAGCTAGATATTTCCAGAAATGAATAAACTGATATTGATCCCTATCAATTTTAATTTTGTGCAATAAATTAGCTGTGCAACAATATCATTTCAGTGTAGTTAGTTCATTTTCTTTATGATTATAGTGTAGGTAACTGCTTAATCAAAAGAACAGTTTGGCTGTAGCTTATCTATCTTAGCTTGTAGTTTGACATTTTCAAATTTGCTTCTCCAGCTCTGCTAAAATATCTGCACACAGATGAAACCCAAGCGCCTTCCGGTTTCTTCAACGTCTTTTAGTCATGCTGTAGTTGTGCATATTCATCTGGCAAGCAAAACAGTAACACTGTATTCAACCTTCCTGCTATCTAATCCCCGCCCTTCTTCGTCCTCCTGCCCGTCCGGTCCTGCAGTGTCCCAACTCTTCTGTGGACAGGATCAATAAAACTGCCTTTGTATCTGAATGACCATGGCTCTGCACTGATAACCAGCAACAAGCAAAAAAAAAAAAAAGACAAACACTGGCTCCTGGCCATTGCTGGAGTTTAATTCATAGTATTTGTTTCAAAACAGCTAGGTTCTTGGTCAAACTTTCCCATCAGCCCTTTGCGTATATAGGCAGGCAATAAAAACGTAGAGTCAAATGCTAGAGAGGGACTGTATATGAAATACAAATGAAGAAGACAAGACAGCGTGATGTCTCGTCTCCCTATCAGCTAATCTTGCATGTTTGCTTGTCGCTGTGGTTAATATGTAACGCAAGGTCGATATGGCTGCCTCGCTGCTTGACGGCCTCAATCTGTGAGTGTCAAGCAGGCATGATTAAGGAGCTCGTACTCCATGACTGCTTTCATCCACTCCCAAGCACAGCCCCACTTCTCCCCCCTCTGGCTCTCCTCTTCCCTTGAGTCTATTTACTCTTGCTTTATTCAATCAGTAACTGCTTATGAGTCAGCGCCTCTTGGCTCCTCTGGCACTGCTGGGAGAACTGAGTCACGTGCCACACGTTAAATCCCACGTTACACAAGCCGTACAATCTGCTTGTTGCGGTTCTCAGTTGGACTGCGATAATATATAAGAAATAAAAACACCAGGAAAATAATCATGGACAAGGCAGTGCGGTGCAGCGTCACTGTTATAACCCTGAATGGGATTATCTTCCTTTAAATGCAGGGTTTAAAATGTTTCACTTCTCTTATACCACAGCAACTTACCAGCGATTACAATTTAATTTATTAACAACCAACACTTCTTTCTTTTTTTAACCATTCGTATTTGCATTTAACGTGATGGAACGTGTTTGTAACATTTTAGCTCCTGTAATCACTCCTAATGCAAATATAACAAGTCATTTCCTTACCAGCGTTCCTTTGTTATCTTCTGAAAACATACAGACTGTTAACACTGGAGACTCCTTCCATAAATGTTACATAAATGTATCCTTACAGAAAACTTCACCATATCAGTGATTATGCACTCTTTTATGCTAGGATCAGACTGTACGATATATTTGTCTTTCAGATAAGTAGACAGATAAGCAGTATAGATAATGGATGGAGAGATGGTCACCACATGAGATTAGGCAATCGTTGTACCATAAATTCTTGCGTGTCTCGGTCAGGAGACTGGCAACTCTACAAGTTTGACCCCGACCAACTATCGTTCATGTCCTTGTGCGTCATCGGGGAAGAGGGTGAAGAAACTGTAAAGAAGGAACGTCGAGGAACGTGTCGTAGGAGTTGTTGAACTAGACAACAAAATTGAAAAAAATCTGAAATGCTTGTCTTTTTGCTAGGGTGTTATAGGACATCCCAGAGGCCACATCACTGTTCTTTTACTACGTCACACTCTAAGGCCCATTGGTTATTTCTGATGGTCATACGCTGGAAATTTGCCACTCAGAAAATCTGGCTGAATTCATGTAGCCTGATCCTGGAATAAAAATAACAGCATGCTTTTAAATCTCTTGATTATTAATCTTAGATTACATAGTACATTGTCCATCGTACAAGTTCCTGTGGACGGCAGTCACTATAGAAATGATGATATATTAGAACAAGTGTATTAATATTGACCTAAAATTCGAATTACCTCCAGAGACATTGGTGTTCTTTAAGTGTATTTTGAATAGCACGACAATTCAGACCGCAAAACACCATTTCATCAGCATATGAAGAATTCATTTAATCTGAAAACAGCTGAGAAACTTATCACTAACTTTTAGTATGGTTACCACATCAGGTGGGTAGGACAAGCAGGACAAGCTGAGGTAGCCGTTCATCAATAAATTAAACAGAGCTAAATGATGAGATTCCCAATAGAATTCGTGGGTTATAAATGGAAGGTCAGAGGTCAGAGTGGGCAATCATGAACTCCCACGGTGCTCTGATATGTTTATGGTAGATCATTGGTTATACAGGGAACCGTATGATTCATGGAATGTCCACTCAGCCTGCCATGGACAACACCTTAGTTCCAGAACAAAGTTTTGGAATCTCATAGAGTTCATGGCACCCTCACAAAATGCATAGGATGTTGTCGGATGATTAAACTTAGATTAGAATTAGAACGGATGCCTTGATTAGAGAAGACCTAATGATAATGGTGTCTCAGCTGGCTGCACATTTGGACATCAGCAATGCCATCGTGGACAAAGCTCAGGGGCAAACAGTGAACAGTGCAAATTACTGCGCATTGCTGTGAGATTAAATTAAACCTGCAATCCGCAGCAAAAGAAGAGGAATGCCATTGAAAACAGTCTTGCTGCACCATGACAATACACATCCCCGTACAGCAGTGGCAACAATAGAGACAGTGCAACAGCTCAGGTTCGAATGTCTTCCACGATCTCCTTATAGCCCAGATCTGGTGCTTAGTGTTTATCACATCATCGGTCCACTGAAGGAGGTGCTGTGTGGTCACAGATTCACCTCTGATGATGAAATAAAGGAAGTGGTGCTCACCTGGCTTCGGGAACAGGTGAAAAACTTCTTCTCTGTGGGAACACAGAAACTAGTTGAACGATATGACAAATGCATCGTCTTGCATGGGGACTATGTGAAAGTTTATACGTTTGATTTCTCACTGTAACCTCTATTATAGCCATTAAATGTGTTTGGCCTTTACTTTTTGATTCTCCCCTGTGTGTGTGTAAATATATAATAGATATAAAAATGTATTCATTTATTAATTTTGCTCAGTGGAAATAAAGGTGTTGTACTTCTTGTTGTGACAATCCCACATGCACCCCAGTAGTGATCTATAAAACTTTAGTGGAAAAATGATTAACTGATTGAACTTTCCTTTAACTTTCAGCTGAGGACATGTAGTGCTTTTATCCCTGACTCAAGGAAGAATTTAGGCAAATCTGGGACATGTTCACCAGGTGTGTAGTACTAACAAGCTGCAAGAATTCACTTATCAATAACAGGCCGACGTGTCGTTTACTGATGGATTGCTTTGGCTTTTGGCTCAGCGAGACCCGGTCACCTGCATTCAGCTGGTTAAATATGTGGCTGTACCAACACCAGTATGATAGCACAGGACACATTATCATCTGCCCTCTGTGGACAACGGATATGCACAGCACTCGCTGAGGTTATCAGCCCGTTCCCGTACGTTCTCACAGAACACGCTGACCCTTTCACGTTATCGTCTCCGTGCTCACACTCAGGCCTGTGTGTCCAGCAAAGAGGCACAACACAAGTGCCAATGCAGTCGATTCGTGTCACATGAGAGGAACGGATTTGTTGATATCTCATGAGGTCAGGCAGATTAGACAAAAGTTTAATAACATCTGATTAGCCTGGTATGATATAGGACTTTACTGGACGTGAGGATGGTGTGTTAAGTCTATGACATCTAATTGAAGTGAAACTGTGAGATCAGGCTTCTCTCTCTCTCTCTCTTTCTCTCACGCACACACACACACACACACACACATACACATACACATACAAACACACACGCACACACACACACATAAAAACACACAGGTGTATGTGTGGCTCCTATCTCAGGAAACCCTAATTGAAGTAAATATTGGGTAAATTTACTGAGCAGGGAAGAGATAACATATTTGTCAGATATCCAGTCAACCATTCAGCCACTCTGGTTACACAGAAAACGTCAACACAGAAAGAGGCAAGCTGTGTGTATCCACTGGACATCACACACACACACACACACACACACACACACACACACACACACACACACACACACACACACAATATTAGATGTTCACACCTGAAGGGGTCCGTCCACACAATAAACAGACAAATATGTTAATGAACCCCAAATTTTGTACATTGGTTTTTTTAATGTCATATAGCTGCTTATCAGGCTTTGTTATTATGCAAACCTTTGCAGTCAACTCTAAATTTATTGGCGCCTCTACTAAAAGGAACACACACATACACACACACAGTGGTGCTTGAAAGTTTGTGAACCTTTTGGAAGTGTCTACATTTCTGCTTAATTATGACCTGAAACATCATCACATTAAGGGACTTATTGGGACTGATCAACAGTTACAGGAAACGTTTAGTTGCAGTTATTACTGCAAAAGGGGGTCACACCAGGTACTGAAATGAAGGTTCATATACTTTTGCCACTGACAGATATGTAATATTGGATCATTTTTGCCAATTAATAAATGACCAATTGAATTTTTTTGTCTCATTTATTTAAGTGGGTTCTCTTTATCTACTTTGAGGACTTGTGTGAAAATGGGATGATGTTTCAGGTCATATTTAAGCAGAAATGTAGACAATTCTAAATGGTTCACAAACTTTCAAGCACCACTGTATGTATATACACACACACACACACACACACACACACACATATATATATATATAATGACCATCATTTGCAACTGGTAATATTTTGACTTTATTCAACAGCAGTGTTGAATTCTCAGTTCTGATTGGTCAGTTGTGACAGGCGGTCTAACTGTAATTTAAATCACAAGTTCACAATTTTGCACTTGTAATACATTATTAACACATTATTAATGTTAAGGCAATGACTGTTTAGAGCTCCAAAAACAAGTGTTAACTAACTTGTTCTGTGGACGTTCCACAACATTAAATGTAACTGTAAATGGACAAAGAGCACAGTTTTGTTCAATAATAATAATAATAATAATAATAAAAATAAATAAATATAAATAAATAAATAGCAAATGACTGTGGTATAAAAAGGGGAAAAACACTTAGGCATGTGCTGTAACATGCTGTAAAAGTGGATTGTTTTCCTTTAACAGTTTACCTCAATGTATTATGCTTCCCTTAAAACACAAAAGCATGCTGTATAGTTTTATTAAAATTATTCATATTTTTCTGAAGCTGCAATCTTCTTAGGGAATAAAGTTTTTCTGCAATTTTCAGCATTTCTACAGCACTGTATGTAATCTGTGAAGCCTGTCCTGAAAAAACCCCCAACATGCACTGAGATTTCCTGTCACGACAAAATATTTTGGAGACTCTCGTACAGTAGATGTAACGTGGACCATCCACTATGCAGAACATTAATCTTAAACTCTTTTATTCTCTGTTTTGTACCAGTTGATCTCTGCTTTAATTTAATCCACAACATTTCAGTTTAGCTCAGACTGAGTTGGTCATTGAAATCATTGCTTTTGTTCCTGCTGTCTTGGTGTGTTGATCTGGATGTGCTCATTATCTTGTTAAATGTTAATTCTATGGTAAAACATAACCTTCTGGGAGAGGCAAACAAGTTTTGGATTAAAATACCCTGCCATTTACTATATGACCAAAAGTCTGTGGACACCTGACCATCACATTTTAATAAGTTAAAATGCAGTATACTAAACATCTTTTAATACACCGTGTCCAGTTGTCTTCCCCTGACACAATATGCTTCCCTGAAAGACTACATATCACTACCAAAGGTCCACAATCAATCCCAATCACATCTGTGTTCCTGATTTGGAGACGTTCAAAAGCTTTTGCTTGGGCACCACTGCCCCCTAGTGTTTGCTGAAAACTAGCGGTTGAAATTTCAACATCAACATTCAAGCAGCACAAACATGTTCCAGTAAATAAAAAAATGATCTAATGACTAACAGCCTTCTTGAAAAGCCTTTAAAATTTTGTTTCCTACAACAAAAACCAGCACACAGAAGTGCATGGAACCAATCAAATTACTAAACATCATTCTGAAGCCTGTGGCTAGAATAAGAGATGTAGCTAAATCTCATGTATAACGAACTATTGTAGAGTCACCTGTACTGCCTTCAGGCGCCATCAGCTCTCAGTGCACACGTTATTACTCTTACCGGAGTTTCCATCATAATGACGCGATGAGCACAGGGAAACAAAAACTGATGCAGACAGACAGACGTGTGGGTTTAAAGTTCTTTTATTTTGGTCAGCACATTTATGCCATGAACTCATAGGGGATGGGCTCCAGGAGCTGGGGCACGTTGTTCTTGGTGCTAACGAAGTGGGCTGGACGAGGGGCAGCAGGCTATGCAGAGGGGAAAAAACAGGGGAGAACAAAGAAACGTCGTAAATGAAGAGTGCAAAACCGTGCAGTCAAACCATCACTGGCTCCCACAAACTTCAAGAAATATTTAAGCAAACAATTAAATTTGGTCAGGATCTGAGAAGCTGCTCAGCGATGGCAAACCGCAATCCGTCTGCACAGCTCTGCAGTATGTAGATAAAATAACTACCTGAATGCTTTTCCAACTATTTTATTTGTGAAGGTCTGCATTATAAACCGTACATTAACTGAACACACACAAAAAATAAACTAATAACCTGAGCATCTGATTTTTTTGTATTAAAAATGTGTTTACGTTTTAACTGTATTTAATTGCACATCACTTCTTCACTGACAGCAATATTACCATTTATTCAGCACTTGAGATTTACCCCAAAATAAGGCTAAAGAGAAATTAAAATGTGAATCCACTCTAAACCACTGACTTTCAAATCTAGACTGAAAACCTTATTTCTGTCTGTGCACACAGCTAGCTGCCATTTTACTATTATACATATTTAATAGACTTTTACATTTCTAATTTGTACTTTTACAGCGCATTACCCATTCTGTAAGTTCTATACGTTATGCACCATCCCTGAAAAACTGTACAATTTGTCCAATAAAAATCAAGATTGTTTAATCCAATAATATGCAGCTCTTATTTATCCTCATTTATCCATCCTCGATTCAAATCTTCTAGATTGATATTTTCCTCAGCAGCTCTCACACCCAATCATACAGCCTGGAGAAAATACATCATAATGTACAGGAACACTAAGGTCCAGTGTGAAAATGCGCTGGCCTGCTTTGTGGTGCATACCTGGCGCTTGAGTTCCACCCAGGCGTTCTTGGCCTTGGCCTCCAGCTTCCTCTTCTCGTTCTCCTTGATGCGCTGCAGGAAGCTCTCTCTGCTCTTTGAGTGCTTCACATGCTCGATGCGCACGTTGATTCTCTTGGCCAAGATCTTGCCCCTTGCAGGGAGAACATGTGGAAAGTTAATGAGAATGGTGAAGGCATTGAAGTTCTATTCAGGAAGAATGAGAAAAGTAAAATGTGTCCTTAATGACAATCTGGGGTAGACAGGTCACAGTCTGGCCAGGGTGCTTAAGGAGGACTTTTCTCCCCCACATGAATGACCACACAGGACATAAAGAGGTCCTTATGGCAAAGTGAAGATGGGGTAAGATACGACATGGACGCACTTTGCAGTAAGGGATTGTTCTTGTGACCCAGTGTGTGAGATCACGTGATTGACTTAATGAGATTTATTTTCGTTTGCTCTGGTTTATATTCTCAGTTTAGGCCATAATTGGTATAATATTTGTGCCATTTTTGTTTGAAAACTTAACACCCCACAATGATAACAGTTAATTCCACACGAAGTGCAACACCTGATGCGTTGTACTTACTTGACCTGCTTGTTGACAATGATGCCTACAGCATGCTGTGTGACATTATAGACGCGGCCCGTCTTGCCGTGGTAGCACTTATGAGGCATGCCTTTCTGAATGGTTCCTGTGCCCTATTAACAATGACAAAATGATTAACAGATATGAGGGTTTGAAAAGCCTGTGAAGGGAAATGTCCTTTCAAGACAGATAACCACAAAAAAAAAAAAAAAAAAAAAAAGGCCCCACAACACACCACCCCTCCAATGGTACATCATGTTAAAACAAGGTGTTTAAGAATAATGCAACAGAGCGTGGAATAATGGAGTGTCTAGTGAGGAACAACAGATACAATAAGTAGTCATTTCATTCAAGTCTCTTAATTTGTAAAGATCCATCTTTTCCAGGTCTGGAGGTATTGTATACATTTCCAGAAAGGCACAAGACTGTCAAAAGCTACAAAGTTTCCAAAAAATATACTGCCAGCTACTTATTGAATGTTTTGCTAGTGCTTACATAATGTTTTATGATTAAAGGACTTACGGTTACTTTCACTTACCTTAATATCAACAATATCTCCCTTCTTGTAGATGCGCATGTAAGTGGACAAAGGAATTGGTCCTGAGGAAAAGAAAAAAGCAATACTGCTATAAAATCAAGCCCATTATTTTATATATATATATATATATAGCTGAAATACCTCTGCTCAGATTTAACCCATGAGGACACGAGTTCACTCACCATGCTTGCGGAAGGGCCTGGCAAACATGTACCTGGTTCCCCTCCTCTTGCCTCTTGTGTTCGTCATGGTGACTGATTACTGAATTAAAAGATAAGAGATAAAAGCCAATAAGATATTTAAGAGGTTTTAAGCTTGCACAACATAACGGATCACCTGGGTGAGTGTGAATTAGACAGCTCAGGACAAAACTGTGTCACTGTGGTGGTGATGATGAGGCCCTAGTAGCTATGTTGGTAACTTATAAGACTGGGGTTGTTTTATTTTTTTTTTTAATGAGACTCGGATATCCTTGCATCATGAATTAAACCCCTACTGCGACTTTAAAGATATACAGAACAGCCATAAATAGCCATCACTGATGCGGGCTCCTAATCTACCTTCCATCATTAGACCCTTGGACAGCAACTGATGTGTAAATAAACGCACCAAGTAAACCTGCGTAAGGAATTGCCCACTACTGGAGACTAATAAAATTCAGAACACTTATATTTTCTGATCAACAGGGAACTAAATAAAGAAGGGAAATATCTCCGCCATGGCGCTTTTCATTACACACACATACATACATACATATATAACCCCACATGCTCAGCCACGCGAGCGCTACAGGGCTTCGTTTTTTTTTTACTGTTTAACTCGTTTAAAAGCACTCAAACTGGACTTTTTTAAAAACCAGCACCTTCCCAGGAAAGTCTATATCACTATATCACTTTTCTAGGACGTTAAATCTCCCGAAACTTGAGCAAAACACCATGTTTTAGAACAATTACGGGAGTACATCTTACCCCCGGTTGCTCGCAAGATGGCGGTTAGGGCGGAAAGAGAATGTCGGGGTCCTGCGGCTCGGCCTTCTAAGGGAGAAAATAGGTGTCTCTTGTAATTGCGTGACTAAAATTACGTATTTAAGTGCGACGCTACGCGGTTGGATTATACAACCCGAACTCGTCTTTTTTTCTTGGAGTTTTCAGAGGCCACAGAGAGCCAGACACTTATCGAAATGCTGTTAGAGGTCTAATATTAAATGTATCTCGATCTAAACTGGCATATACGTTTGAATACGTGAGACGTCCCGATGGAATACGGGTTTTTACTTGGTGAAGCGTACATCTAACAGCACCGGGAACCAAATGAAACGTTGTTGTTTTTATTATTATTAGTAGTATTATTATTAATAACAATATTATTATTTTAAACATCCCAATCATACAGGTGCTCAAATGAGCACTAAGACCGGGGTGGCTTGTCCAGCATTGCGGAATTCCAAATAACAAGCCAGTCGGTATCGGAGTGCACTACGTACGCATTTGTGAGGCACTTCCGCGTCCTACGTAGAGCCCTATGTGTAGAGTGGAAGAGCTTTTTAGGACACAGCCCGCTGTTAGGCTTCGCGAGCGGTCCTGACGGGGGACTCGTTTTCGCCTCCGCGCGGTGATTGGGTGGAAGATGGCGCTGGCCGAATGGAAATCCTAATGACAGTTTCCAAATTTGCCTCTTTTTGTACCATGGTAAGCCAATTTAATATAAATCTCTCGTTTCGAACAGGGTCTGTGCTCCACCTTTCGCTATCCTCTGCTTGTTTTGGAGAAACTCGGAGCGATGTGCTGTTTTAGCTTCCAGCCTTTTCTGCTTGCTTGCAGTTGCGAGCTGTGTGTTTTTTTTCCCTGTGCGCCAAGTGTGGATGTTTCCGTAGGCCTGATAACAAGCTGCTGTAGGAAACTGAGGTACGGTTCGTGTTTTGTTGCGCTTTTGGGAACATTTTACACACGTGTGATTTTAGTTTTAAACCCGTGTCCCCAACACGGAGCTCTGCGGTTTTGTTCAGGACTGAAAGCTGCAGGTTGTATGTGGTTAGCATGAAGCATTCACAGCCAGCAATGACACCTGAATAACAGGGAAGCGCAATGTTACAGACCACTCTTAAAAACATCACGCTGATCATATGCTGAATATGATTATACGGATGTCGGGCTTTTCCCCCTGAAGCGCACAGTCAGTAAGAGTAAACAACACGGAGAACTAATGGCGGTGTTACAGTACTGCGGGGATCACACTCCTGCTCCACAGCTTGTGTTCAAACTAATACGGAGGTTAAAAATCTTTTCATGACATAAAATCACACCGGAAGGTCACTACATGGGTAGTAAATCCCTTCATCGGATATCCTGGACTGCTAAGTTCTTGTTCCGGGCTTAGATAACAACAGGATGAATGATAATCATGCTAATAATAATAAGGATTATACATGCAATGGTGTAAGATGCCTGGAGTGTAGGTGACACCAGCGAAACACACACTTGGCGTTTTTAGGGGGGATCTGACGCCCAGATTTCCGGCTTTATACTTCGAAGAAAAGTAAATCCAAAAGGTTTGATTGGGCGTATAAAGTACAGAAGATGTGTGAAAGTAAACGATAAACACAAAAAGACGTTTCCGCGCCCGTGTTAGGAAGACTCGTAAATCACGATTTTTGCGCACCCCTACAACGGACCGTACCATTTCTTTAGTGTTGACACTTCCTCAAGCTCGACTCATTGACATTAATGCATTGTAAAGAGTACAGTGGAAAGCTGGCTCATTCTCTAAGCTAAACTGTGTGTGTGTGTGTGTGTGTGTGTGTGTGTGTGTGTGTGTGTGTGTGTGTGTGTGTGTGTGTGTGAGAGAGA
>JAQLOM010000019.1:11985676-12002332 GCA_030068315.1 Chrysichthys thysi
GTGTGTGTGTGTGTGTGTGTGTGTGTGTGTGTGTGTGTGTGTGTGTGTGTGTGTGTGTGTGTGTGTGTGTAAAAAGCTACATCCCATCAGCATCATGGCTTATCCTTAGCCTACATAATAAAATCATAGAAACATGTAAGACAGAGTTAGCATCCTCCATGATGTCTGTGTAACAGGAGAATGCACCTTCTTCTTCTTCTTCTTCTTCTTCTTCTTTTTTAAATAATTTGTCTACAAGAAAAGGCCAAGATATAATCGGATCCAGATGAATCTGAGGTGCATGATGCATCAATACCGAGCCTGAAACAACACATTAGTGATGTCTGGGCTGCAGAAATGTATCACAGATCATATATCCCAATGCTGAAGGTGTATATGTACAACGACTAATTCTTATCCTCTGTTACCTTTTTCCTTATTCTTCCATAAAAGAGTTTACTTTTATTTAGTGGTGTGTGTATATATATATAATTTTTTTATTTTTATTTATTTATTTATTTTTTTACAAGACAAGCCTGTAACTTACGTGTAGATTTTAGGACAATTCCATATTTCTTAAAAGTGACAAAGGGAAACATCTTTATATAAAAAAAAAAGTCATAAAAGAGGTCTTTGCACAAGTGTAGTATTTATTTTGTTTCCTTATTGAAGCACAAAAGCGATCAAATATCAGAGCCATTGGCATGTTTTTTTTTTTAATTTAAGAAAATCAAGAACAATGGATTAGAGACTGTATCCTTAATAAATGACTCATTTTTTCTTGTTATTGTAAATGATAGAGGTGAGATTTTTCATTATTTTTTGCACTGACATTTTCATTGAGCAAACTTGCACGAAAGAAACACTGGGTTCTAAGCATAACTTCCAGTAGTTAATAAGAAAGAGACCTTTTTAACTTTTTTTTTTATCTACATTTTAACTGAAACAGAAGAGTGGCAAACACCCCCCCCCAAGCACAGACTCGACACATGTGCAACAAAACACCTTTTGAATCTGTAGAGGCCCAGACCTTGATTTTCAACCCATAAGACAACAACACAACTTACAGTATATTATAATGTAAATGAAGCATCAAAATATTTGGGTTTAGTTTTTCCTATGACCTTTAGTGAAGTTGCAGAAACGTGTCATCTCATCAACCAAAGCATTTTGGTTTAAGTTAATGGTTTTACAGGGGACTCATGTAACGTTATGATTCTTTGCCATCAGTACAATAGTTAGTCATGAACCCAATCATGTTTTTTGTGTGTTGCTAATGAGTAACATTACACAATACAAAAAAACCAACCTAGTGTTAAACATTTATCTATAGCCAGCTATGGAGCTTGTGGCCGTACTTGATCACCTGGGTAAATTTGGCAACTGGTGATAAGTTACGTGAAAAGTAAAAAAAAAACAAAAAAAACCCCAAAAGACCCTTTCCTAAACTCCAGAGGTCCCGACCTCAGCATCCTCATAGTTCGTTAGTTAACAGTAAACGGAACTTGGTTGTTTGCATTGAAATTAATTGTATTTCTTTGTCTTCTTCATGTTGCCCTAGGGGTATGCTAACTTTTGCACTCAACCATTACGTATATGATAAGAATATCTGAATCAGATAAATGAGCTTGAGAGCGACTTTCACTTCTCACATGTATGCTGTCTCACGGGCTTTAGCTGGGGTTTTATTATTCCATTCAGCCTATCTATATTTGTCATAACATTTCCTTTCCACCGAGATGAACTCCAGTTTAACCGATTTAAAGATTAAAACTATAAGACTATAATATCACCTATTATTACTTTATTACGATGAAATCAAAATCCAACCACATCATGCTTGAATTTCTACAAATATCTCAGGAGAACGCGTTGGATTTTATTTGTTTCTGGACAATACTGTCGTTGATGTAGCTGTCACATACAGGTGGGAGGAACAGAAAACTGAAATAAAATCAAGTCCAGTCGTTTTCAAATTTGAACAAATTTCTCATTTAGTCAGGCCGGATCAGAGATTAGTGAGTTATAGTCATGAGCGCTAGAATAATAGACAATGCAGGAAGTGAAAAAATACGAGATGAAAAAGGTCTGTTATAATGGCACAATAGTGTTAAGATTAATATAATTAGCTGATGGCAAGAGCAAGAGTAAAAAGGCTTATTAATGCAACATTAGTGTTAATCATAATGCTTTCAGAAAGAATCACAGCCTGTAGATGATTATAATAATGATAATAATGCTAGATTTCTAATTGCATAGTGGTCCTATTCCTCTTTCAAGGAGGGTTTTATAATACTGCAAGACTCAGACTCTGAGGTTGTTGGGGTTTTTTTTTTTTTTGTTCTGAGCAGAATCAATATTTTGAAAAATCTTGAAATGAAAACCAGGTGATTCAAATTCCTGTTACATGGGCTGTATGTAGGCCAAATAGAAGAAAATAATAAAGTCACATGCACACCAGATTGATTCGAATGTAAACTTAGGCTGCTCATGTATTAGAAAATTATGTTAATGGTTAAAACCGAAAGCGAAATGGATCGCAAACAATGCACTTATTTTTAAGCACTTCCATAATATAACGTCCGACTTCTCGTTCAGCTGTCTCCACAATAAATAAATTATATTGCTTCACATGAAGCGAGCTCTTCTCATGAAGACAACAGTGAGATTTACAGCCCTTGAGATTTTTTTTCCCATCTGAGCGAACCCTCAACCCTTATGTTCTGTCCAGAATCTCAGAAGAAGCAGAAACACCTTTTGGAAGTGAGAGACCAAAGAATCTTTGATTTCATATGTAAGCATTTACACAGAAATAAGTGTGGTTTTTTTTAAAGAAAAAAATCTTATTTTGTGCGTTTCTTTGGATGGTAAAAAAAGTCCTTAGCGTCCTTTTGTGCGTTAGGGTTCTACATGCAACATATTGGATGTCACCAGGGGCAACGAACTGAAGAGACGTTACAGTGTTTTCCAGGGATCCGGTCTTTTAAACTGGTCAATGTGTGTTTTCTTTCAGACGGGAGGCACAATGAGCGAGCAGGTGTCAGTCACCCCGAGTTGGCTGGCCCCTGACCCCAGCTGGATCAGCAGTGGCGGTGGGAGCACCGAGAACCTGACGGCTGGAACGCCTCCTCCACCTGCCGTTTTGCCCCCAGAGTCTACTGCCGAGCTGCTGGTGAACCCATGGGATATTGTGCTGTGCACGTCGGGCACCCTGATAGCCTGCGAGAATGCCCTGGTGGTCCTAGTGATCTGGCAGAACCCGGCTCTGCGTGCTCCCATGTTCCTGCTGATCGGTAGCCTGGCACTGGCTGACCTGCTAGCCGGAGTGGGTCTGGTGCTCCACTTCGCCTTTGCCTACCTACTGCGCTCGGACTCGGCCCAGCTGCTCACGATCGGACTGGTGGTGGCCTCATTCTCTGCCTCGGTCTTCAGCTTGCTGGCCATCACCATCGACCGCTACCTGTCGCTCTATTACGCGCTGACGTACAACTCCGAGCGCACAGCTGCCTTCACCTACACCATGCTGGTGCTTTTGTGGGGGGCGTCCCTGTGCCTAGGTCTGCTACCCGTCACAGGGGTAAACTGCTTGAGCCGGGAGGACACCTGCAGCGTGGTGCGGCCGCTCACCAAGAACAACATTGCTGTTCTGTCCGTGTCCTTCCTGCTGCTCTTCGGGCTCATGCTGCAGCTCTACGTGCAAATCTGCAAGATCGTGATGCGGCACGCGCACCAGATCGCCGTGCAGCACCACTTCCTGGCTGCCACCCCGCACTACGTCACGACGCGCAAGGGCGTCTCTACGCTCGCCATCATCCTGGGGACATTTGCCGCCTGCTGGATGCCTTTCACTGTCTACTCGCTTATTGCCGACTACACCTACCCACCGCTGTACACTTACGCCACGCTGGTTCCAGCCACATACAACTCCATCATCAACCCCGTCATCTATGCCTTCCGCAACCAAGAGATCCAGAAGGCGCTTTGGATGGTGTGCTGCGGGTGCATTCCGGCCAGCGTGGCACAGCGCGCACGGACGCCCAGCGACGTCTGACAGACACGTCGCCCTGGATTTGCATGCTGCTGTGAGACAAGGGGACATACGTGTGGCCCTTCTTTTACGTCTTCCCCTTATTGTGATGTAACTTCGACCACTGCCACACGGCCTCCCCCCACCCTCACCCTGGTGCCACCAAACTGCCACCAAAGCCTACCTTTTCACGGCAAGCATCTGTACATAAAATGTAGATAAACTTGCTGTTGTAAACAACGCGTTCTCCTTCGAAAGGCCTCGGCGGCATCCCTCAGTGAGGGAGGAGGCTGAGACGAGGGGCCTCGCTCTTCTCTGCTGCATTCTGAACGTGTGCTGAAAACCAAGCAGCCACGGGGAGCTAAAAATAGCCGAGGCGCTCACTGATCCACGCCTCGCGTCATCCGCTGGAGAGAAAAGCAGCGCCCATCTTGCTTTATCCTGCCTGCTATTTTTGTGGGGTTTTATCTTTTTTTTTTTTTTTTTTTTGCGCTTTAAAGACCCAGACCCAAATGTGCCCGAATGTACAGTGTCCTCCAAATCCGAAGACCATAAAGAGCTAACAAGAATCCCCTGAACGAAACCCGTCGATGCCTTCATTTGAATTTCTTGCCACAGGATGACTAGCACCGGTTTCCTCCTGCATAAAGCGCCAGAGGCTGGGATGAACCGGGATGGATGTGGAGTGCGTGAATATTTAAGCAGTTGTGTATGAATGAATGAATAGAGGGTTCACTTTAAATGAATGTACCCATTAGTGACGTGTTTAATTCAGCGATGTTGTGTCAGAGTTAATATGACCTTTGTTTTTGCCCTCCATACTTTACTTCCAGCTGGACTCCAGTCTGAATAATGACCAACGGAAAAATCAACAAACTCATTTCTATTAATCACTAATTCATCTAATCACCCTTATCACCTGAATGTGAAGTATTTCCTGGATTCGTGGGCTGATGTGGAAGATAATGAGAGCAAACACAAATGCTGCTTGATAGACAGAAACCAAATAAGCACGAGATTAGGTAGTTAGTACCACTGGCCTCCTCTGACATCACTGATTTTCGTGATAAAGGAGGTTATGATGTGCGATTGCAAAAATGAGCTGGCGGCGACTTTCCAAGGAGCTTGGCTAAGCTGCTGTTCCTCAGAGAAATAGGGGAGGAGGGCAAATTGCACAAATTGTAGATTTTATGTCTAAATTCTGCCTTTTTATTTATTTATTTATTTTGCACTCAAGCTATAAGGCTCAGTATCAACAAAACCACCGAAGAACTTTTTGCCTGTTTTAATCAAGCTCAGTTTGAACCATAATATTAACATCATTTAACTCTTTATCACTTTTAACCTGAATCAACAGTCGGTGCACCAAACGTCACGTCTGCACAATATATATCGCATCAGCGTTTTTTTATGGTTTTTTTTTTTATTATCATTTTTTACTCCTAACGTTACGATCTGTTGTTTACAAGCTAATGTTTTACACAGATTTTTAAAAATGCCTATAGTCGGTGCTGCACTGGCTCAAATATCCGACCAGTGAACATTCACTTACACCTGGATCGCTCACCGTACACTTACGTCACTCACGGTTCCCCTTGCGCTGGGAAAGTACCTATACTGAAGTAGGAACCAAGAAAGTCCCTGAAAATGGCATTCTAAGAACTGTGATCGTCTTCAGTTCCTGGTGAGAATGCACAAAAAGGAACTATGAACTAAGAACTATGAAAAAGGTCCTCCCCGCCAGTTCGAAAGCACCTGTTTTCTATTTAGTTGCATGCACACATCCTGTCTAAAGCTGGTACCGAATGATCCAATACCTTGACCTGAAATCTGTCCCTCTAGGCGAACCCAAAAACATCTGGAGAACCTTTGAGAATGCTTTTTTTTCAAGTGGAACTTTTTCAGTACAATTTTTTTTCTTTATTATTGTGCAGTTGCATATTGTCTAAACCTGATACTGAATTGATCGCTCTTAAGGATTCAAAATTGACTTGTCTCTCTGGAGAAACATTCTTTGTAGACAAAAGAATTATTTGGTCATAAGTTGAGGCTGGTGGCCTTAGAGTGCATGCGATTTGTAACAAATCCAACAAATCCGTTTGTAAAAAAAAACCAACAAAAAAATTCTGGCAGTGTGAGAAGTCTTTTAATGCAAGTCTCAGTGTGCGCGCTGCTACAGTCTCGTCTAAAAGTGTCACAGTGTGCCAAGTCATTCATAAAGGTTCACTATGTAGGATTCAACCCCCTGAATGCCCCTCTCTTACCTGTCCCTTTTCCAAGCGTGCACTAGTGCGTACGATGGCCGTTAGGTGCCCAGAGAGTACTTCCAAATACTTACAATCACACGTCCTCGTTTTTTCCAGCTAAATACTAATAAGTGACGATAAATGATCCTCCATTTTTTTTACATTTGGCTTCTCAAACCAGCAAACCCTGATTCGTCTTCTTTCTTCTTCCTTTGACGTTCTTCTGGTGCTTCCTTCTGGATTCATGCTGCCACTTATAAAAATGTGAAACGCAGAAGGCGCTCTCTAGGGGTCTGTCCATTTGGGGCAACTGTAGCAGAGCAATGTGGCGGCTCCATAGAGGTGGACCCACTCCCTGTGTAGATATAAAGGGCTCATTCTTAGCTTGCAAAAACACAACCATTCGTAGTTACAGGTAATTATATACTAATTATGAATATTATACAGTGGGACCTCTGGTTCGAGACTCCGTTTGTGATCCCGGTTTGTTCGTGACCCAAATCAATTTTTCAGATTGAAACGAATGTAAATACAATTACCGGTAGTGTGTTTCAGTCTCAAAAACATGTTTTTAAAGTGTATTATGGATTTATGTGTGGCAATAAAACATAGAATAACATTTAAATCACCTTAATTATAGAAAAATAAACCTAAATGAAATAAACAGATGATTTTAATGCGCGTTCCCTTTGCGGTGGAGACGTAGTCGCTGGCGTAGGTGGACAGTTGCAGAGGGATATGGTGGCGCTTCTCATGTTTTGCGATTATTTCTTTCTTCATTTCAACTGTTATACGTTTAGGCTTCTTACTCTCACTACCATTTCCACTTCCTTGTGACCCATAATGAAGCTTATAGAGCAAAAATGCAGAGAAACATCATGAAAAAATGCGGTGAACATTTTTTATGAGTTTTAAGCACAGGGGGGAAAAAATCAAAGTTTGAACAATTGTCAATTATACAAAAACTTACTGCAAACAACCAAGAAAACGAACCTTGCATGAGTCGACTTCTGGCGTTAAGGAAGTGAGGAGGAATATGGGCGGGGAGGAGGTTACTGTAGAGTGACTGAATGCACGTCTGACCGAGACCGATTAAAGGAACATGTGCATCGTTGTTAGTTGCGCAATACGCAAACAGAAAATGGGAAAACCTTGGCGCGTACGAAGCAGAAGGGGAAAATGACCGGGGCTGTGTGTGTTCGGCACCCGATTATGTGGTCGTGACCAGATGGAAAATTTTGGTGAATTTTTTGTTCGGGAACCGATTTGTTCATCTTTGGAGGTGTTCGTGACCAGAGGTTCTACTGTACTCTACTTTTGTTAATAGATCCCCCTAAATCCTACATCATGAACCTTTAAAGATCGCTGAATTCACCCAGTGGATGTGTCTCACTGACAGGACGGGTATTTAGAGTACCTTATTCATCCCAGGAACCACTGAGGCATCTGTTTTAAGAGTATTGAAACCACATGATGTTTTGCCCTATAGCTCCAGTGCAAAAATAGCTGATCTTGAATGCTAAACTGCAATGTTTTGGCTGTTTGACTGCATTTGTAGAAAAAAAAAGTTCATATTTCAGTTTTCTTCCCAGAATCACGTGTTTATATGTAACGTCCCGCTCTCAAATCAGTTTCAGCTCTAAGGTCAGATTCCATGAGCGAGCAATAACCCACATTCTGAGCGTTTCACTGAAACAATAGCAATATTCCAGCAGCAATAACAGCTTCGTCCAGCAAATATCACCCGGAAATATCACCGTATGATAATATGGCCCTCAAATTTCCCCGAGTGAAAATAAAGCAAGATCATTGCTTTCAAGTGACTTTTAGTGTAAAACCCAAGGCATTACGAGAGAAGCTGTATTTCAGAAAAAACGTGCGCCGGACATGATGATCTGCGACACCAGTCTAACTGCCTCTAACAGAATCGGGTCCTTCCCCCTCGGTGTGACGCGTTCATGCAGTTTGCATCTCCTGTTGTGAATCTCTGACCTGTAACGAGTGTCATGCCTCTGTGTGACCGCATTTGTTGCATGGCTGCGTGTACGTGCATGCACGTGTATGTCTTTGTGTTTATGTGAGTGTGAGATGCTAAAAAGCCTGTCTCCCTGAAGGCATGCAAAACAGACAGAGCTAAGGTGGCAAATGTCTCCTGTGAGGATTCCCCAAAGATGTGTATGGGGTTTAAGAAAAAAAAGGGGAAAAAAAAAAGCTCAGTCTTCCTGTCATTCAGAGACGTCGCCTCTTGAGCCTCGGCTTACCCGACGTCACCTTTGACCTCTTTTTTTGTTGTTGTTGTAAAAAGTGTAAATGAGCCACCGATGGAGGTTTTAATATTTCATCGGCAGATGATGACACCGCCGACGATGACGCTTTAAAAAGTGTGTCGGCAACGAGAACGCGTTCGAAGTATCGATTTATTTTCTTATCGATCTTCGATTTTTTTGTTTGTACTGTGTTTCGATGCG
Organism: Chrysichthys thysi; assembly: GCA_030068315.1. Lineage (NCBI taxonomy): Eukaryota > Metazoa > Chordata > Actinopteri > Siluriformes > Claroteidae > Chrysichthys > Chrysichthys thysi. Next base: position 11,994,397 of record JAQLOM010000019.1, read on the forward strand.
CTGTACAGACTTTCCTGAATGTATCGATAAAGGAGTAGTTATTATCGTTTACTCGCCAAGGCGTCCTGTCCGTCGAGCCGATCCTGTAAATAAAGCATGAGACATTGGAGAGGCATTGTGACATTAGTCATGGTGCTCTGAGCCAACAATTAACCTTGGGCCTCGTCCAAATTCACCTGACGTAACCTTTTTTTTCTTAGAGAGCTAAACGGTGTCTGTTCAGAGCGGGCAAAACGATCAATGCGTAGCGATCCAGACACGCAAAGACGAACGAGAAGAGACGAGGAGAGGCTGAGGATCGTGCTTCAAAGCCTCACTCTGGATGAGTCTTTAGTTCGTCGTGATTATATCGTGACGTGATATTATCGTGATAATCGATAATATTGAGTAATATTACACCAGGACATGTTCGCACAGAGGACGCTTTTGATTTTGCCACAAATGTAACCATCATAGATGCGCTGTATTCCACTGCAAGAGCTTCGGTTCGATAACAAAAATGACCTGCGGTGTCGTAAACGGAGATATTGTGTGTAGTGCCAGTGCAAAGGGCTTGCGAGGGACTGACAGGAGCGACAGGAGTGTGTTTAGATAAAAGGCCGAAGCAGAGGGACTACTGTGACGACACATACCTCAAGCTTTTGTTGAGGGTTCCAGGCAAAATGTCCTCTTGGGACTGAAATTGCATCACCCTGCGTGTCATGGATGACGTGATTGGGGGGGAAAAAAAAGAAGAGGGGGTGGGGTGGGGGGTTGGGTGAAATAGGAACAGCATCTTGTGTAGACGTATGCGTAGTCTTAACTGTGAAATGCACTTTATTTTTTTGAGAAATGGCACAACAACAACAACGACAAAAAAACACGTAATCTGCAAAATTATTATTATTATTATTCTTTAAAAAAAAAAACGAAGAAGACGATAATCAACATGCACTATTTAAACTTGAGATGTTGTAAGACATTACGTGAATGTGGTGTATATTTTTCCAAAGTGTTAGTGCTCTCTTTTTATTGCTTTGGTTAGTTTAAAAATTGAGAGATTCTTGTTAATTTTTGTATTAAAAGAACGTGCTGTGCATTAAAAATAACCCGACTCGCGCTTGTTTTATTCCATCCGCTCACCGCCTAGGCTCCACGGTTGCCATGGAGATCTGCATCCCAGCTGTAATGTTTCCATGGAGAAGCCAGTCCCCCATGAGCCTGTTTCCAGGATGAGGGCTCGACAGGTCCCGGAGCAGATGATTCATTTCAGTCAGTCGGAGAGTGCACGGCCGTCGCCGCGACTCCTTACATTTTCTTCGGCTCTCCTAAGTGATGTCCAGGTCATGTGACGTCCAGGTCCGCTTCAGGCATACCTATAATCGTTCGCTGGCGTGTTTTTCTATTCGCCCGAACTGTCTTGCTTGTTCACTTTGCCGATTTTGACAACGTTGTCCATTTGTCCCAATCACAAAGACACTTTCAATCACAAGTGTTTTTAGCTAAATTAATTCATCTAATAGCTAATTTAGTAGCTGGATGAGCATCGTATCTCAGGTTTAATTGCACGGAACCACTCGAAAGTTTGTCCGCGCCGTATTTTAATAGGGGTCCAAGCACCCAAGGTGGCACGACAAACCAAAGTTGAACATACTTTGAAAACTTCTTCCACAGAATCATTATTCCATTTTTTTCCTAGTCCGCAGCCTCATTTTTTTTCACGCTCGTTTTTATTTCACGTTCAATATCGTGCCTGCGACCTTTCAAACTATCACTCTCATTACGTGCAAAAATGTGTCCAGTTCATTCTACATTACTCCATTACTTTAGACTACAGAGGGTGCTATTACTTTGGACATGTATCTACATATTTCACCTTCTATAAAAATGACCGGGAGAATAACCCCAGGTAAACACACAAGGAAGAACTCCTCGCGCTCCTGCTGAAACCAAACCGAGTGAGTTTAAGACGCAGAAACATCGCAACGACCCGGCGAGGTAGTCTGGGTGGCATTTGTGCCTCAAGAGGGGCAGAACACCACTGGAGGACAACAAGAGGCCAGGGCGACCCTCCACAAGCACGACCCTCGATACTGTCCAAGATGTGACGTGCGCTGAGCGTCAGGGTTTTCTGATCGCCATTGAGGAAGCTGCTGAAATCGTGAGGGTCGCTCGCTGCTTCATTGCCACAGGCGTTCTGGAGCCTTTCGAGGGTCTTCACTGATGATTTCCCAAGCTGGGAAAGAATGTGTAATCATAAACGCTCCCGCTGTGTGCACATGACCATGCTGCACTCCGTTTGTTCGCAGCAGGTACAGTCTCAGAAGGTTTGGATATCACCTTGTAGACAATGGTTAACGGGACGTGTCAGAAGCAAAAGGGTTAAAACAATCGATCTGTGAAGAAATGAGTATGTTTAAGTGTGAATATTGGATTTTTGGAATTCAGGAGTCATGACAATACATGACAAGACTCTGATTTATACAGAATTTACCAGAAACGTCCTCCATGGACTTTACTTTCCAGACATGTCCAGAGATCTTCTCCTGTGTGAAAAGAACCTCTTCCTTTCCTCCTTATACAAAGTTGTTCCAGTGAATTATTTCATCATTCCTAATTCCAAATTCAAATTTCACCATCACAAACTTTGCATTCGGCTTCGCCAGTCCCCCGCATTATGCTTGGACCCCGTAATCGCCGCTTCGGCTAATTTATCTTCCGTCTTTCTTTTCCATATTTTTACCCTAAGAGGAATTAAAGTAAGCTGGAAAGATTTTTGTGGTGCACAAAAAATTGTTCAAACAAATCAAACCTTTCAAGCAGACTGTCATGTGATGTGGTTTGATTTAGTTGAATTACTTAAGGATCCATTTTTAAAAGATTTTCTCAACATTAACTCTAACCCTAACTCTAAAATGAACCTGCGTCATTCTTCATGAAAATGCAAATGAGCTAGCTACCAAATATGAAGGCACGAAACCATTCTGCCTGTCAGCTTTACATTTTGAAGTGACTGCTTTTCCTTCTAAATAAACTAAACTATCTTTCCGGTCGGATCAGAGCCTCGCTGTACGCTTTAGGGAACCACGTACGAGATTAAGACTGTAGATCGAACGGGAAACAAATACATTCAATCGGGTCCAAACGTTTGAGTACTTATGCACGTCTCTGTCTTGTAGATGCTGTAGTGTGTCGTTAAAACGAAGTGTGAGGGTGTGAATGTGTGTGTGTTTCTAGTCAGACCAGTCATTATCCTCTAACTCAGAGTCATCCTCGGAGTCGCTGTACTCCACGGCTATGCGGCGGGACAGAATGGTGGCCACGTCGTTCCCCACCGGCTCCCGCTTTGCCTGTTGCTCCTGCTGCTCCTGCACCTTCTTCAGCTGGATACCTGGGAGGAGAAACACACACACACACACACACACACACAAATGTCATTCTCAACTGTAATGGTGTACCCAAGGACCAGTGAAAACCAAAAAAGGAGATCTTTTATAACGTTCATGTAGAGTTATAATATATATAAAAATATATTCACATTTTTTCACTCTGATGCATTGTTTCGGTTTTATATTTTAAAACAAGAAAATGTTGTACGAAATACGCTGAGGGAGTGTAACTTGCTCTTGAAGACGTAGCTTATTTTATGTATTTATTTATTTTATTTTTAGTAGAAATATTGCTGAGTGGCAATGGGAGTAAATGCCCCAGAAGCCCCTACGGAGCCATGGATTTACATATTTTATTCACTTTGTTTTAATAATGACGTCCTTACCACATTATCACAACCTAGCAAATGTTTTCTCACGGACTCGGGTTATTTTTTTGTCATTATTTGGCAATGTGATCATATTTAAATGTCATCGTTTTCTCGAGATCTTTAACGAAATGGGGTTTTCCCAAAAGCGTTATCGAGTCCCTGACTGTTATTCCGTGTAGCAATGTCAGAAGAGCAGGACTATATCGATCAGTGCGTTATATTTCTGTTCAATCGAGGCCTGATACAGGCTGTAACAGCTTGACGTCTTGCCATTTCAGACAGTGTTCACATTATCAGTGGAGCAATCAAAGAGCGCCTGATTCTGTTGTGAGCTACATCGTTTTCCAGTGGCGAGGCCCGGAGCGACTCCATGGTTACTGGATGTTGACAGAGAGATGCAGATTGGCAGGATTATGGGCAAATTATGTCATTATCACAAAAAAACTATGTTTTTTTTATGTTGGTATAATAACAATAATTACTGGTTATCATGAGAAAACAGGCAAGATAAAAAGAATGGAAATTGGTGGCCTCTTATGCCTTGCGTAAAATACTTATGCGATAGTTGTTTTATTTTTTTTTATTCAAAACTATATTGCAAGCTCTACTGTGTTGTATGGTCCAGGGTTTATCACTAGAACAAGAGGGTGAACATTTATACAAATCATAAATAACATGATAAGCAGGTAACACTTTATGTAAGGTGATTTGCTACTCTCTCATGTACTACACATTCGGATTAGATTTACAGATACTGAAATATTCGCTCACCCATGCGTATGGCTGCCAGCAGGTCGCTGCGGGCGTCGTTCATGGGCGGGGCTTCAGTGGGCACAGGTGGCCGTTTGGGAGTGATGGGCTGGGTGGTGTTGGGTGGCAGAGGTGGCGGCCCAGGTGGAGGAGGTGCAGCCAGTGGTCCAGGTGAAGAAGGCAGGATGTAGCCTGCGCCCACAGCGGGCGGGCCTGGAGGTGGGCCCATGGGGGGCATAGCGAAGGCAGTTTGGGATGACGTAACGAGAGGAGCTGGGGGTGGAGGGGGCGGGGCGGAGTTCATGAAATCCATACTGCGGTAAAAAGAAAGACAGGAGGAAAATGAAAAAATGGGAAACTTTAAATCTTCACCACAAGGTGGAGACATTCAGATGCAACATAGAGGGTTTTTTTGTGTAGACTGACAAGGCGTCCACAATTACGACCATGCAAATGTTATTTTCATTTAAACCCTGATAGCAGGTCAACGATCAGTATCTGTGGTGCCCAAACCTGTAGTCCATTGGTGGGAGGGGCATGGAGCCATTCATGCATTCTGTGGATGGTGGAGGAGGCGGTGCCTGATGTGGACGGCCCAGCGTGCCCGAGCGATACGCCGCAGGCCCTGTCCTGTAGTTCTGCTCCAAGCTCATGTGGGCGTGAGCCGAGAGGGCCGCCATGCTGGGGGGAGGGCCGGAGTATGTGTGGGCGTGGCCTGAATGGTTGGACATGGTCAGATAACCGTGGTCCAAGTGGTCTTGTCCGTGAGACCTACAGGAAGAGAAAGAAACCAAAAGAGAGGGAGAGAAGGAAGGAGCGGGGATTCAATTCCATTTCTACATGACATTCATTATACAGTCTGCTTAGTTTTAATGACACATGATTGTGTTTACATACATGTTAAGTCCTTTTTTTAAAGCAAATTAGCTTTTTATTAGGTTAAAAAGCAGCTTTTATTGTAGTTGGTACAAGATCGTTAGGTCAGCTTAGTATTCAGAACCCAAACAGGTATTCAAATAAAGCACATGCAGTATAATGTGGAGTAAACCTGGACTAAATCATGCATTATTGCCTCATTTTACATACGTCACCACAAGCTTTCTGTGATAAAAATGTAACTCTAGGGTTGTTCATCATCATCATCAGGAGGACATCTTTTGAGTCCTCTAGGTCCATGCGGTGTGCCTTAAGTGCATCAGTGGTCCTTAAGGTTGTATTATGTACTTTAAATGATTATTAATGATATAAAATACATACTAAGGGTGCAAACATGTCCCGTTAGTGGCACCACTCCAGCAGCAAGGAACTGTATGGTACCGATCCCTTTCTGAAAGTGCACTGAATGTCAGGACACGAGCTTCTGATGCTGCATCTCAAATAATGCAAAATCATGACTGCTATAAATAGAAATTGTGATCTATAACGTGCAACGCAAGCCCTTGTGTCCTGGGCGAGTGAGGCTTTAACCTCGATAAATAAATAAATCCTCCAGAGTATTGGAGTTTTAAATGTACACGTGTGTTTGCAGATACTTTTGAGGCAACACTTCTTGTTCTTGTTTGATTCTCAATGATTATGTTACAAGTTAGAATTAAAAAAAAAAAAAAAAGGTTTTTTAGCCCGTGTTTATTTTTCTTCAACAACGTAGCTGTAAGACCGTGCATATCCTTTCACCTGTTTTCTGGCGACACCGAGCCCTCAGACGATCCTCCTCTGTGCGCCGTGTGCCCGTGCCGCAGGTCGGGTCTCAGTTCCTTATCGAAGGCCATCATGTTCCACTCCTGACGCCGGTTCCGAGCCTTTCGCACCTTCTTCACCTCTCTCTGCAGAGTGCCGTCCACGCAGCGCTTCTGTTCCTGTAGCGTTCATAAGACTTTCACTAAAACAGGTGCTTGATCAAGATGCATGCAAAGTCACATTTTGAATTCTCCAATCTGACTGTTATAAATCAAGCTCTGATGATAATTCTGACTGTTATTCAAATCACAGTCTTACTTTAATGCACTCGTTTCTACAGTAACCGCTCATTCATAATTTGCATAATATGCATAATTTACGGCTGATAATGCATGTACAGTGGAACCTTGGATTGCAAGTAACTTGGTCTGCGAGTGTTTTACAAGACAAGCAAGAAATTTTAATAAATTTTGACTTGATGCATGAGTGAGGTCTCGCAATATGAGTCATAGGCATACGCTTCGTCTGCCGAGCCTCACGTGATCACAACTTCTCTCTCTCACTCACTGTGGGATTGTGGCTCACTTGTATAGCCAACAATATGGAAAATATAACATGTACTGTTAGTGTGTGTGAAATGTCCCCCAGGGAGATGTGTAAAATGTAGGAAAGAGTGGAAAACTTTGTAGAAAAGCACCACCCAAATAAGGCTGTAGCAGTGCGAGCGATGAATCTGTTTAATGCCAATGCAATGTCGCATTTCCGCCAAATCAAATGGAGGCAAAAGCAGCGATCGTTGGATAGTTTCCTTGTTAAAATTGCACGAAAAGAAAAAGATCCCAGTGAGCGACAGACTGCAGTGATTCTGTGAGTTGTAGTGAAAGTCATCCTCCTCCTCTCCCCTTCTCTCCTCCTCTCTGGTCTCCATCACACCAGCCACGATTCTTTTTAAAGGTAAAGTGCAGGTTATTTTGTTTTATGTGTTTTTACTTTATTTTTGTATGAATCATTTTTATATAAATATTTGTGGGTTGAATTATCTGAGTTCCCATTATTTCTTATGGGGAAATCCGCTTTGATATACAAGTGCTTTGGATTGCAAGCACGTCTCCGGAACGACTTGTGCTCGCAAACTAAGGTTCCACTGTATTATATTATATAGCATTTATGAAAAGAGTCTCCGGTGTCTGTGCTTTGTATCAATCAGGAAGTTTTCCACTATGTGCAAGTCTTCATGACAGCATAGAGAACTTTATGCATCGCAGTTTCTCAGTCACATGACGACAAGCTGTTTTTTTTTTATTTGTCTTGTTATTATTTGTTTTTTAATAACATTCCTATTACGTTTCACTAGCGTCATTTGGCGGACGCCCTTACATTTATCTCACTTCTACAAATGAGCAGTTAAGGGCCTTGCACAAGGGCCCAGTAGTGAGAGCTTGGTGATGTTAAGACCTTCTGATCAGTAGTCCGACATATTAACCCCTGAGCTACCCTTTTATTAACTTCAAGTAAGAGAAAAAATGAGAGGCTGGTGAGAGGAAAGACTGTTTTCTGTAACTTGCATAACGTAGCAGGAACAGGAACTTGTCTCCTGGGCAGTCTACAACAATAACTCAAACTACAAATGCATAAAAAGCATGTCATTGTTTATTACTTACTCATCTTCTGACACGCAATCCTGCTCAGGGTTGCGGGGGGAAGCTGGAGCCAATCCCAGCTGACTTCGGGCGAGAGGCGGGGTTACACCCTGGGCAGGTCGCCAATCCA
>JAQLOM010000019.1:12032985-12046245 GCA_030068315.1 Chrysichthys thysi
CTCTACGATGGAAAGGTTCTATAATATCTGTGTGTGTGTGTGTGTGTGTGTGTGTGTGTGTGTGTGTGTGTGTGTGTGTGTGTGTGTGTGTGTAAACATTACCCAGAGGTCATGCTCTGCGTAGTCAAAGAGAAGCCACACTTTGCGGTCTGCATGTGACAGGAAAACTTTCTGCAGTGAGATCACGTTGGGGTGCTTCAGCTCTCGTAGCAGCTGCACACAGAGACAGACAGACAGACAGACACCACACACACGCACAGCAGTGACACAGATTCGCAGTGATTATAAAACCATGAAGACAAAGAACAAAAAGAATTGATTCATGTGCAGCTTTTGATTTTGCAGAAATGCAGCCGTCTTGCCACCCCTGGAACGATCCTCAACACAGGCCAAAAACTCACCGCTATTTCTCTGCATGCAGACATAGAGATCCCTGTGCCCTCGATCTGCTTCAGAGCGTACTCTTTGTCGTCCTTCCTGCACACAAAGGCACGACACACAGTCACTGCTCACTGCTTCGATCATGTCGGGCGTTAGCTAAATAAACGCAGTGTGAGAGCAGGCTGATTAAACGCGGCTGCTTGCAATAAGTTAAACAGATAACAGAAACAAGACTTAGCAGGAAATGAAACGTATCTTTACAGAATCTTCCGAACAGTTCCTGAGATCTTAAACAGTTAAGATTTTGTACTTTTGCTCAAACTCCTGGTACACAACTTTATTTGTGTGTGTGTGTGTGTGTGTGGTCGCTGTGATGACGGTTTACTCTAGTAAAGTTTTTTTTAGGCATCTGCAGTGAAAACACACTACTGCGCAAACACACACACTGACACAGATCTTCAAAGATAGTAAAACCACAAACACACAAAGTCAGACTGCTTTATGATGCTGCTCCATATTGCATGTTTTTTCTTTCACATATAATAAATATTAAATAGTCCTGGCCTGAATCAATGTACAGCTACTCGAATCGACAGATTATCCGGGCTCAGTACGATTCCTTCATGTTTAATCGCCCCAGACGTCAACTGAACGCGAGTCCCAGTTTCGTGAATCACATTTTATTGGCTACGGTGAGAAACCAACCAATCAGGATGACAGATTTCACCCTTTTCTGTAGAAAGCTATTGTGAGCTCAGAGATGAGGACATACGATGACGACATATTAACACCTGCTTAATAACAGCATGGCCCTAACTCTCCTAAGGAGGTTTAAAAAAAAAAAAAAAAAAAAAGATCAGCTCTTCAGAGAAGAACCACTGGAAAGACCAATCCAGTTGCTGCAGAACAAATCGGCTGTATTCGGAACACAGCAACCGAACAAAAGCATCTTTAAACACTTAAGAGGCTTTAACGAGGCTCCGGCCGCCAGGCTGTCTGGACTTTAATGAGGCAGTGCTGGACGACGTGATGCGTCTCCATGCCAAATGTCCTCACGCGTGGGTCAGGAGAGCTCCGTTTTGCGTGCGGTCGATCGAAACGCCTCCACGACCCAGTGTTTCCACACATCTGCGCGCATAGATCGCCTGTCATCCGCAGTGCTGCAGTAGGTAGAAGAAATCCCATCAAAGCTTCATATTGAATCATGTGATCGATGACAGACAAAGCCTCACTTTCCGTCCGATCACATGGCCGCTTTTTGGTTTGAAACTCCACCTTTCTCATCCACCAGGCAATTAAAACTAAAACAAAGCCCAGATGTGAAACCTGCTTATCCCGGGCACCCAGGCTACTTCTTTTTCCACACTGTGGTTCAATCCAGGAAGCTAATACAGCGCGGCTCATCATTCTTCATACACTAACACGACATGCACAATCTAACAGCAGTCTTTTTAGTACCCTTTAAAGCAATGATCCAATTACAAATTGCTGTGGTATAAAAGTCATTAAAACATGCTCTGAGGATTACCAGAAACTCTGCATCACACCACACCGTTCTCGATTATCTTCCTCTAACAAAACGCCCCTAGACGTTTCATCTTTCTATCATTAAGACACCGTATTGGAATAGCGCACCGAATATCGGTACCTCCCTAGTCGTGTGGTCTCAGATGACACGGAGATCCTACAACCTCAGCGATCATCACCGGCCGGGCTTCGGCTGAAAAACTACCACCAAATAATTAAAAAAAAAAAAAAAAAAAAAAACACAACAGAAAACCCCCCACAAAACATGCTTATCCGACACCTGGGAGACCGAGTTGCAGTCGGAACTCTTCATTCGCACGGTTTTACATCCGTGAGAGAGTAAAACGGGGCCCCCGCAAAGCAGAAGGAGACACACAAAGCTGATGCGTATTTATTTGATTTCGGAATAAAACACAGATGGTGTCCGTGCGTGCGGTTTTTTCAGTCCGCGCCCGAGGTACCAGATGCTTCCCTTCTGTTTTCTTGTAAGGACAATGTTTTTATTTAGGCTTATTGGACAAATTATTGCAACACATCATTATTTTTTATGTTTTTTTTTTTTTTTTTTAATTATCATATATATACCATTTTTACAATCTGACGTTTTCACTACAGGAAAGGATGACGGACGGGGAAATGGGCACGGAAATACGAAATATTCACACACAGGATTTGGATTTTCCCCAGAAATATATTCATATTAGACGTCATACTGACAACATGGCGGAGGGATTTTGGCTTCGTGTCTGAGGACGGAAGAGCACAGAGCCATGCTGCCCTTTTTTTTGAACACTTATTCTTCCTTATATCACACCTGGCTTGAACATAAAGACGCAAACATACAATGCCATATAGGACTGCGTTATTCCTAATTGATAGATATTAAATTAAGCTGCTAGCCTGTTTATTCTGCGAGAAATAAAACCAACTGAATTTGCCAGAAATTCTCGGATCGCAGACAGGCACAAATACCGACACCAAAACAACAAAAAAAAACTGAACACATATATAAGCACATATGGGATTACGTCTTTATCTGATAGTATTTACGAATCAGGGTGATGTAGCTGAGGCTGAGGAACTGGCACAGGATCCTCCATGTTTAGGCCACGCCCACTTCAGGTGTAAACCCCAATACAGATACAAATAGGGTCCCTGCACTACACTACACTACCTCACACACACCATCCAGATGTTTTTTCTTTTGTTTTGCTTTTTAAAAGGAGATATTTTTCACAGTCTTAAAAAAAAAAAAAAAAAAAAACAATTCAAGAAATGTTTTGGGGATGAAATTAGTTTCTGATTCCAAAGCATTTAATGAGTCCCCCCCTCCCCTTTTCTCCTTCATAACCCTCCCACTGACCTGTTCCCCTCCAAACCCCTAGCTTTTCTCATGTAGCTCTTATAAAGCCCTGAAGTGCTCTTGGTTTTGGTTCCCTCCTCCCTTGGCCATGTTACCTATCCACTTAACCAAACGTCCAACCGTGGTGTGTGGCAAAGATTCAAATATTAGCCCCCTTTCGAGAAGCAGGGCTTCAGCACTATTAGTCTACAAGCACCAAGAAAGAGATGATTCATGATGATGAAGATGGGTTTCATCATCCTCAGGGCCATCAGATAAGTGTGGTGTTCACAGGGTGGACGTGTCACCTGTCCGAGTGAGGATATGGAGCTGTCTACGTCATAATAATAATAATAATAATAATAATAATAATAATAATATGAGGAGGAGGAGGAGGGGGAAGACGAAATAACAGAGGAAGGCAAACAGGGATTTAAGGGCACTCGCACGAGCCAATCCGGGGAATGGAACCCCAGCTGGGTGCCAAGGAAACCAGGCGTGATGGAGGAAAAGGAGATGAAGCAGGATGCAGGGAGGATTTTACAGAAAGCAGCCGGGCACGAAGCGAAGGCCTCGACGTGAAACTCACCCGTCTTTTCTCTTCGCCTTGTACACATGACCGTACGTCCCCCGGCCGACTTTACATCCCTCATACTCGAACAGGTCCTCGACACGTTCCCTCTCTCCGGTCAGTTTCACTTTGAAATCATAGTCCATTTTCACCTCAGCTCGTCTCCAACCGCTTTTGTTGTCTCTCTTCCCTTTGAAGCGCCGCTAACAGGGAGGCAACTTTACTCCGAGCCCCGCTCACTACAAATGAGTTGCCTTCCCTCGTCGCGTCGCTGTCAATCCCGCGTAAATCCCCACATTTACCTTTGGTGCGTCACGGAGAACAAATTCAAGTGTTTTCGTGCGCAGAAATCACTCGGTGTTATTGCGCTGACGAGCCGACTTCGTTAATTTTCCCCTGCAAACTGCGCTTCCCAGCCGGTATCTCACTGGGGATAGCTGTGCATCGGCGTACGGCACTGTCGCAAAAACGTCGTAAAAGCCGCTAATTGAGAGGACGGGGCTTTGTGATGCACCACGTGGATTTCTTTCTTTCTTTTTTAACTCTTTCTACGTAGAAAAAAAATAGAAATTAAGTTCGTGTACATTTGCAAACGTCTCACGTTATGTATTTTTGTGTTAGTCTTGGGTGTCTGTAAACATGAACACACATGTTGTGTGCACTGTGTTCTAAACCCCTAGTGGTGTTAGGCTTAAGCGTTGAAAAGGCACCAATCACGGCGGATCTAGCAGCTAAACGTCAAACACACACACACACACACACACATTAAAAGGACGAAACATGAATTACGACTTCATTACGTGATTTTTATTAGTACTATATACGCTTTTACATTGTTATTATTATTGGTAATACTACTTCTAATGGTATTCAAAGCTTTTCGGATTTAAAATTATATCTGAGAAGTTGCTTTACATGCTGTGTGTACATTAAAATGACGCAACGTGGGTGAATTTACAACTAGGAATGTGTTTTCACGACAGAGGGATCCGGCCGGTCATATATTTGTGTGGCACCGTTAGTCCCATCTTAGCCGAGTTATTTTCCCACCTGTATTCCTACAAAGCCCGCCTCCTGTGCTAGGATTGGTTAGAGGGTTGGACCCACAAACGGCCCACCGATTGGACGAGTTCCTCTGAACTTTAACCAATCCTAGCGAAGAAGGCGGAGTGCTAGGGCGTCCATCCAATCAGAGTCGAGGAGGCTGGATTTGTTGTAATGCGGGTGGGAGAAAAAGACCAGACACCTAGGCTACATTTGTAATCAGAGCGAAGAGGAAAGAGGACTCGTCCATATTATAGCTGCTGTTTCAGGTATAGAAAATACGCGTCTTGGGCTGTGTCATTGCACTTTCTTCTGAGTACACATAGCTTTGGTGTTATCAATACATTTTGTTGGGTTTATCCACTAACGGTTATTTTTCGTCTGTCCGCTAAACAATTGTCAAACGGCTATTTTTCGTTAGTTAGCTGTTAGCTTGTTGGATGTCTTCTCGACACCAACAAACTCGCATACAAAATGACAGCTCGTTTTTCCTTGTTATTATCTCGTTAGAAGGGTGAACATGGCGACGTTTTGTCGCTGAGTTTATAATGTGGTTTCTGACAGCGTTTCAAAGGCAACATAGTGCTTCTTCATTGTGTCTCGGTTTCACTGTTAGCTTACACGGTGCCCGACGTTTTCTTTGCCATGGCCCGCCCTTGGCTGGCGTTGATTGGAGGGTCGGTGTGCCAGTCATCGTTGCTCGTTCTGTGATTGGTCAACGGATTGACACCGTCAGTTTAGTGCTCCGCTAGCTTTGCATTCTTCACCGTGGCCTGCTGTAACAGTGGATTATTCCTGAGCAATGATGGTGATTGAGAAGGGATAGATGTTGGATATGTGGCGTTTATTTGTTGTAATTATTAAGGCAGTCTGATTGCAAAGGTGGAAAAAGCTCGGATTTGAAGCAAGGCTTCACGGATCACTGTATTGTGGCGCAGATTTTGAGGTAGAGCTTCTCTCTAATGATGGGTGTAATGTTATATCACTGTTAACATTTGATTTGATGTCTTAGCAAAATATAGCTCTGATTTTCATGTATTAGGAATTTGTAGCATGTGCGTCACGCGCTTTTAACCTTTTCTAGACCTTCTAGCACCTAGCACTCGCCCAAAACATGTCCTGTGCACGCACGGCATATCGTTACATCAACACATCCCTTACATCCACAGCCCTTTTGTGGTGAGCTTTTAAAGCCAGGTGTTCGTCTTCACTCAGTGTTTTCAGTGACGCCGAGTCTCTTCAGGGGAAAGTGGCGAGCACGCTCAGAAGGTCGCTAACAGTCGCCTGGAGACGTCAGGGTGTAATTTGCATATTAATTGCGTCATCGTTGATATTTGCATATCAGCCTTTTTTGGGTGAAGGTGGGAGATTTGCTGAAGACATGTAGCTGCAATCAGAATAGGAAATCGTGCATTATGGCTTCTTAAAGGAAGGCTCTTATAGAAAGAAGTCGTCTTTAGTCAGATTATGAACTGTTTACATGTCTACAAAATTGTGTCATTTCCGTCGAGAGCGCAGAGGAAAAAATGGCGTGAACGCTTGGGAAATAGAAACAACAACAGACATATCGCTAAGAACAGAGTTTAAGATGAATATGCGTGTTGGAGCAAACAGCAGTGGGTTAGTGATTAGATGGGGGGCCTGATAAATGATTGTTGGGAACGGTGCTGATCAGCGATAGGCCAGGGGCAACAATGCTGATCAGTGATTATTGGGAACAATGCTGATCAGCGATAGGCCGGGGCAACAATGCTGATCAGTGATTGGTTGTTGGGAACGATGCTGATTAGAGGTTGGCCAGTGAGAACAATGCTGATCAGCTCTAGGACAGCGCTGTTCAAAAGTTTGTTTTTTGGAACAGTGCTGACCAGCGATGGGTTGTTGGGAGCAACGCTGACCAGCGATTGGTTGTTGGGAGCAACGCTGACCAGCGATTGGTTGTTGGGAACAGTGCTGACCAGCGATTGGTTGTTGGGAGCAACGCTGAACAGCGATTGGTTGTTGGGAGCAACGCTGACCAGCGATTGGTTGTTGGGAGCAATGCTGACCAGCGATCGGACAGTGTTGATCAACAGTTTGTTTTTTGGGACAATGCAGATCAGTGATTGGATAGGAAAAGTACTGTATGCTTCATAACTATATGAAATAAGTTATAATCTCATTTTTTACTTGACTTTCTGATAATGAAATAACATTGGTGAAACCTGACATTAATTAGTATACATTAATAAATGGTTCACAAAGGTTTGCACTCCATTGTGTAAACATGTCCAGCCATGGACAGCCATTAGACTGTGTGTACTGCATGAAGTGCTAACAGGTTACAATTTTATGTGTGGGCTAATGGAGAACAGCGGTTTCCGTGGTGATGGACCCTCCCGGCGGGCGAGACGAGCGTCGCCGTCAGGCTGAACGTCTTCGGCGGGAGGAGGCGTACTACCACTTCATCAACGAGCTGAGCGAGGAGGAGTATCGGCTCATGAGAGACAGTAACCTGCTAGGCACACCAGGTGATTTTACACATTCACTCACACACACACACACTCTGCAGGGCCCTCGTTCAGCAGCATCATGATGCTAATCCCAACAGACTGCTATTATATTTGCTAAATTCCTAATGAATTTTGTCTTCCTCTGTCTTTGTGTGTGTGTGGGGTGGGGGGGTGCCCAGGTGAGGTCACAGCTGAGGAGTTGAGACAGCGTCTGGATGGAGCAAAAGAGCGCGTGTCCTCACAGCCTCGTCCTGAATCACATCCACAGAACAGTGAGGCCGGACAGGAAGGCAGCAGCGGTGAGTTGGCGTGTTAATAGCAGCAGGTGTTCGGTTATCATTTCGCTTCTCGTTGTGTGCTCTGATAGAAACACACTCACGCTCTCACTCGTTCACTTCTATAGTCAAGTGTGATACACAGCAGCAGTAAGGGAGACAGTGAACAATCAGATTTAGGTAGTTTTTATAGGCCTTGTTGTAGTTGTGTTTATAGGGAAAAATTATTATTATTATTATTATTATTTTTGTTCTAAAAGTAACCACTTCCTGTGTCCTCGTGTTGCAGCTGCTGCTGAGCCGGGCACTGAGAGCACTAACGGAGACTCCCTGCTGGAGTGGCTCAACACGTTCCGGCGCACAGGCAACGCCACCCGCAGCGGCCAGAGCGGCAACCAGACGTGGCGCGCCGTCAGCCGCACGAATCCGAACAGCGGCGAGTTTCGCTTCAGCTTGGAAATCAACATCAATCACGAGCAGCCCGAGCCAGGGGAGCACAGCGATGCATCTGATCCCGTAGAACTTCCTGTCCCACAGAGGGCCTCTGCATCTCTACGCACGCCCCCGAGGCCCGCCCCCTATTCCACTCAGCACCCCGCTACTTATTCTGCAGCCAGGCCCACTTTAGGGAGGCGGGCTCAGGCACGGCGCACTCGCAGTAGCACCACGCCACCCATAACCCCACCTCTGATCTCCCAGGCGCCCTATACAAGTTTGAGGAGGAACCTTGCTTTGCCTCAGCCAGCACCACTTCCGCCTCCCCCTCCTCCTCCTCCTCCTCCTCCTCCCCCTCCTCCCCCTCCTCCTCCTTCACAAGCAACGCCCACATCCCTGCCTCAAGAGCTGGACAGTACTAACAGTGTGCCAGGTCAAGTACAGTCACAGCCTTCGTCACTTGGTAATGAGGAGGAGCCGGAAGCTAACGACCCTCCAGACTGTCCGGAAGCTGTGTCTCAGGCCAGCACGCAGGGGGCGCCAGCTAGCCGCGAGGCACGCAGAACTCGTTCACGAGGCCGGGTCCGCCGGATAGCTCTGTCCCGGTCCTCACGTCGTAGCCGCTCACCTTTGGATAGAAACTCCGTCCGAAGCTCTAGCCCCACCCCCAGCAACAGCGCTCCCGCGATAGAGTCCACTGGAAACACGGCTGCTGCTGCTGCTGCTGCTGCTGCTGTTGCTGCTGCTGCTGCTGTGGAGATGGTGGAAGTTCCCGCTGAGCCGACAGCACCGGTGGAACCTGCTCCCGAAGCCGGCACAGAGGAAGGCGAGACGCCAGCATCAGGTGCAGCGGGAGGCATCCGCCGGCACCCGACCATCATGTTGGATTTGCAGGTGCGTCGGATCCGGCCTGGCGAGAACCGAGACCGGGATAGCATCGCCAGCCGCACGCGGTCTCGTGCCCGTGCCGCTGAAAACACGGTCACCTTCGAGAGCGACAGCGGAGGCTTCAGAAGGACGATCTCACGGTCAGAACGCGCCGGGATCCGTACCTACGTAAGCACCATCCGCATTCCTCTGCGCCGCATCTCCGAGACGGGTTTGGGCGAACCGAGTTCCACGGCGCTGCGCTCCATCCTGCGACAGATCATGACGGGCTTCGGAGAGCTCAGCTCTTTAATGGAGACCGAGGCAGACCCGGAAGGTTCCGACCCTGGGCAGAATGCCGGCATCAACGCCACAGCACAGACACAGCGTCCACAGGGTGGCGAGGCCACGACAGGGAACGCTGTAACTGATTCAGGACGAGAGGGTGGAGCGGCGGGCGAGGCTGGCCAGGCCAGGGTGGGCACCAATAGGCGGGACACGAATAACCTGGTCGAGAACGGCACCTTGCCCATTCTCCGGCTGGCACACTTCTTTTTGCTGAACGACGAGGAAGACGACGAGCACCCGCGCGGTCTCACCAAAGAGCAGATCGACAATCTGGCCACACGCACATACGGCCAGGCAAGCCTGGAAGGCGAGCAGGGGCGCGCCTGCAGCGTGTGCATCAACGAGTACGCGCAGGGCAACAAGCTGCGCAGTCTCCCATGCACACACGAGTTCCACATCCACTGCATCGACCGCTGGCTCTCGGAGAACAATACGTGCCCCATCTGCAGGCAGCCCATTCTGTCCAGCCATCAGGACTGACTCGCTTCCTCCATCGCTCCTGTACATAGCGTTTCGCCTGCTCCACCTGTTCCTTCCTCGACTCCCACCGTATTCAGCTGTAGGTAGAACCAAAAGATGAAACAACACAGAGAGAATTAACAAAGCTTTATTTTTTTAGACTTGGGGTTTTTTTTGTTTGTTTTCTTTTTCCTCCTGTCTGCGTAGTCCCCTCCATCCTGCTTCAGGGTTTCGTTAACAAAACACAGCAGATATTAACTGTGATGAATCAGTGTTAGCCAAAAGCTAATCTTCAGCATTTCACTTCGTTTCATGAAATGGATTTTATAGATTGACCTGTACATGCCAGACTCTGAGGATCTGTAAATAGATGAATGCCTGTGCTTTTTTTTTTTTTTTTCTTTTTCTTTTGACGTTGAGACACAGTATAGACATGCGTAAAATAAGCTCCTCTCGAAACCTCTTTGAACTTTAGTTTTACGGCACGCTCTTTTAGCAGAATGTTCCACTTTAAAAAAAAATTTTTTTTTTAAGGCTCTTAACACTTTTAGCACGTTGTCAGTCAGGTTGTGGTGACGAACCCCCCTGCTCTGATTGCAACAAAGTCACGGTTTTAAGATTATAGCTATTGAAATGACGACAAGCCACTTAACACTATGTACTATAATACGATATGGACTGAATATTTTTTTCCATGCCACATTTCTGCTTCACCGTTAGATTATTTAATATTTAATAACATTCATGTCTGCCCCTTTGCCTGCATGCGTCATTTCAAATTTGCCACTCTGTTTTATTTTATTATTTTTTTTAATTTAATTAAATTTTTTTTGTTTTTTTTTTTAAACCTGCGTGTGAATATAATGCCAAAACACAGGTCATTATTTTAAGGAGGGATAGATAATCAGTCCGTTATTCTTCTTAAAGCACTTGCAGGAGGAGATGTATGGTTTAAAAAAAAAAAAAAAAGTCTTTTGCCTCTAAAAGGCCAAACTTTTAAAATAGGTGCAATGATAGGGAAAAAAAAGATCTTTAGAGTGGATGATTTTAAATCCAGGTTTAATGTTGTTTTTAAGTTCTGCCCAAATGTTAATATTTCTCGTTTGGCTCAGCTTCTTACTGACGTTTAAGTTGTTTTTTTTTTTTGTTTTTTGTTTTTTTTTTTTATACACGTTTTATGTGATATGATGTCGTCTTCCAGCTCCTTTTCCCCCCTTCACCTCCTATTATAACAGATTTTCCCCGCGTCCACTCCTTTTCCGTTTACAGTGAATATAACAGATGTGTATTCAGAGCACAGACAGGCAGTGTCATTATTATTATTATTATTATTATTATTATTATTATTATTATTATGCACTGAACACTGATTTGTAATGAAGGTGACAAATATAAATTGGTCTTTGTAAAAGACTTTTCTCTAGAAAGTGCTTAAAGGATGCATCTGATGATAATGATAATGATGAGCTCATTATTGTTGTGTTCTCATCCTCTGTGCATGAACAGGGTTGTAATATACACACACCGCAGCCTCGTTTCCTTCTGAGCAGATGAATCGGTACGCTTCTCAACAAACCTTTACATTATGCCTCAATGTCTTGTTTAAAGGAAACAGTAGGAAAAAAAAGTTTCCTTAACATTTTCTTTCCAGATGTAGTGGAATATACATATATTTTGTATGTATGTCGCAAAGGAATTGTGTGTGTGTGTGTGTGTGTGTGTGTGTGTGGGTGGGTAGGTGTGGGTGGGTGGGACGTATGAAATTGCGAGCATGCTAGTGGTCCAGAGTCATTCATCCGAAAGTGAGACGGGGTCTTTGGCCATTAAAAAATCCAGAATGATTTATTTAGTTCTTATTTAATAAGGTAAGAAATGACCTTGAGATATGAATATGTATTATGTTCTAATGTGATGCTAAAACAGTTACGGATATGTATTCTGTTACTATGTAATAAAACGAGCAAATGATTTTTTTTTTCTTTTTTTTTTTTTTTTCTTTTTTTTGCTCTTTAAAATTAAATAAGGTTTGTTTTTGCCTGTAGTATTGTGCGACAGTTGTTCTTCTGTAACAGGGATATTTGGAGCTCATACCAGTACCATACAGTGCCGCTGCTGTACTGAGAAACTACACCGCTCGTATAATATCAGCTCAGCACAGGTGGGACTTTTATTTGACAAAGAGTTGACAGAGACAGACAAACCTGGTGTGTTACTCAAACTAAAAGAATAAGATGATGAAATGTGATGTTAATATAGTCAATATATATTCAGGTACTCATACAGTATTTTTCTCTGAAAAATGATCAACTGTATGACTCAGTACGCATCACCTATAGTTTAAATGGTTGTGATTTACTTATTTAAAGGTGTAATCAAAAATAACCGTGGAAGCCATTGTCTCAGAACCAGTTTATTATGTAGCTGAAACAACTCAGTTTGGAAACCTGCCTTCTGGTGTGTGTGCGTGTGTGTGGATTGGCCTCATGTCAGTGATTTTATAGACTTGCCTCAACACCCCTTCATATCCTCATAGAACAAAGGAAGCTGCAAGTTTACAGAGATGTATTTTGGCATTTCGATCATCAGTGCACATGTAAGTGATCTCGTGTCATGCCACCCCTTGTTGAAGTTTTGGGGTGGCGCGTTGGGTACATAGGTGTAAATGAGGGGTGGGCTCAATAAGCAAAAAACTCATTCAAGTCTTATTAAACTCCACCCATTTAACCTTTAGAGAACTTTATTTCTTCCTAAATCTTATGAAATGCATGCTTAACTTATGGTGAATAACTTGAAAACTGTTCGAAACGTCAAAATTCTGTGAAAAGTCTGCTCTTGTGGGTGGAAGGTTCAGGATATTAAAAACAACAACAAAAAAACCTTTAATGATACCAATAAATAAATACAATCACACATGTACTCTGATATCAAAGGGTACGAAACACTATCTTTCCCTTTCACTGTAGTGGTACCATCAATGCATACTACACTTTTAAAACCAATAGTATAAAAAAAATTACACACACTATATATATATATATATATATATATATGGTAATGTAATCTTATTACACTCTATGTATGTACTCTAGTCATTTAAGTCTATATATACACTACATAATTGACTATATATAGTCTATACTATATATGGCTTCGCTCACTGAGTACAAGGGGAAAAAAAAATAAAATGCAGTATTTATACAATATATTTTTTCTATATATTATATATATTTTTCAACAAACAGTGGTCATATGTCATTTCCGTTTCAAACGTGATAAGAATTGTATACTCAGGGCGTGTCACGCCTCTCACCCGATGTCAGCTGGGATTGGCGCCAGCGTCCCCCTGCGACCCTGTACAGGATTAAGCGGAAGAAGATGAATATATATATATATAATCTCAGGAAAAAAAGAAACGCCCCTTTTTCGGGACTGTGTATTTCAACAATAATGTTGTAAAAATCCAAGTAACTTTACAGATCTTCATTGTAAAGGGTTTAAACAATGTTTTCCATGCATGTT
>JAQLOM010000019.1:12046937-12057735 GCA_030068315.1 Chrysichthys thysi
TTTGGATTTTTACAACATTATTGTTGAAATACACAGTCCTGAAAAAGGGGCGTTTCTTTTTTTGCTGAGTATACATATATATATATATGTATATATAAATAAGGGGGGGGGAAGCTAAGAGAAAGTTTTCTCTTAGCTCAAATCCAGTAGTAAATATTAAGAATGTGCAGGATGAAATAAAAATAACGTATAATATATAAGCCCCGCCCTGTTCCTCTGTTTGAAATGCTGTATTAATTAGATGGAGCACGAGCGCGCTGTCCTAGCGTTGATCAGGTGGTGGGCGTGGTTACAGAGACGACGCGGCGGCGCGCCTGTACAGAATCAGCAGCTTGCGGACTCGCGCGCTCCCGCTCTAAATGCGCGCCGCCGAGCCCTGGATGACCTAACGCTCGTGACGATGCTCCATCTAGCGGAGAGCGCGGCCCCGTGTGCAGTCCGCCTGCCCCCGTGAGCTGGGCTTCTGATCCACGGATATGCTCTCGGTGCGCTCGGACGCCCGACACCCGCAGCCGCAGGATGTATTTTAACCGGCGATCGAAGAAGATCCACAGCGAGGGAGGTAAGCGAGGCGGTCGATCATCCACTCGATCATTATTCCATTAGAGCAGGTGCGTGTTTAGGGGCTTGTTGTGTTTTTCTCGCGTGATGTGGAAGGTCCCGGTTGTCGGCGGTGGATTTGCGCAGCGGATTAAAATGGAGGGGAGCGCGTAAAAGGCGGATGCGCCCCGGGGCCTGTCACCGAGCACGACTAACAAACGGCCTATTCATCCGCATCGGAAATCGGGCTCGTCTGTGTGGCTGAGCTTGACGTCGTGAGTGCACTGTAAACACACGGGTTGCCCCGGTGATGCCCCGGCGATGTCCCGGTCGGTACACTCGCCCTTGCGCCCTAAAGACGCAGCTCAGCAGTCTGAGCACATGCAGCCTGAACCTAGACCTACCTGTGTGTCAGGGCATCCTGTGTGCTCCTGCATGAGAAAAACTTGTCTCTCGTGTGGTCCGACCAAGGGTACAGCTTTTGTATTTCACCTTCTAAATAAATACACTGAACCCTGGGTGTCTGGGAGAGAAATCCCTCCATGGGCAGTGAAAGCACACACAGAGCTACTGTACTTACTCATTGAGTCTAAACACAAATGCACCCATTAAGTGCAGGAGTAAGGTGAAGCGGAGACAAGGATATTGAGTGACATCATCAGTAAAGGCATCTGATCTCTAATACACAACAGGGAGATCACCTTGTTATACAGCATCACTGTACGAATCCACAGTGATCAAGCAGGAGATGATCATGGTGATCTACAAGTTTATTAAGGCATCAAAAGCAACATTTCAGAGCTGGCAAACCAGTGAGCTACCCTACAGCCAAAATAACACACACACACACATACACACACACACACACACACACACACACACACACGTACACACACACTAAAAATCTCTCTATATAAAATTCTTTTCGCGTTTGTGACGGAAATGACTTATGACCAGTATTTGTTGAAAAATAAAACTGGCGATTAACAAACTTCTTTTCTAAACACTGCATTTTATTTTTTGCCCCCTTGCACTCAGTGAGCGAAGTCACTGGGGAGTCAGCTAGTAAGTAAGTAAATAATTAAATAAATAAACATATTGCCACTCGACTAAGAATATATAAGTTCAACACCAACTTAATATAGATGATGTAATATACATTATTAATAATGTAAATTATGGTAAGTTTAAGGTAAACTGATTAAACAGACATAAGTACATTTGGAGACTTATATTATTGTAATGACTTGGACGTTATATGAACGTAACAGCTACGTAAAGCACTAATTAATTTTCAGAGTGGAATAATGCAGAATAAACTCACCAGCTTGAAAAGAAAAGATGCGCAATGATCTTTCACTCATGCTCACCTTCTGCCGCTTAATCCTGTTCAGGGTCACGGGGGGAAGCTGGAGCCAATCGCAGGTGACTTTGGGTGAGAGGCGGGGTACACCCTGGGCAGGTGACCAATCCACCGCAGGGCGAAATGCACAGAAACAGACAACCATTCACACCTACGATCTGGCAATTTAGAGTCGCCAATTAGTCTAATCCCCTCTGTGAATGTCTTTGGACTGTGGGAGGAAACCGGAGTACTTAGAAGAAACCTACACAGACACGGGCAAATTCCACATAGTAAGGTGCCCATGTTGATTCTGGGGATCGAACCCAGGACCTTCTTGCTTTGAGGTGACAGTGCTAACCACTACACCACCCCATCTTTCGTTCATTGGCCCCATGCAAACTTGGTGAATTTCCACTCAGACAGTAACCTAAACTCAGAATCGAACCTGGAACTGTGAGGTGTTAGCGCTACCTACTACACCACCTTAGTTCCACCCTGGCCCAATTAATGTACCTGATTTTTTAAAATCCCCAATGAGAAGGAAGACAGAGCTTGGTACCATCTGCTGGAGCTTTAGTATGTACATTTACATTTAGATGACTGTTATCCTTCACCCTCTCTACTTGCCTGATCTTGCTCCGTGCGTCTTTTTCTTGTTCCCACATTTGAAAACAAAAAAACCTCAAAGAAAAGCATTTTTGTACCATGAAGGAAGTTCAAGGAAGTTGAAGGAAGAAGAAGGAAGAAAAATCGCTGCAGGCCTCGGACAACGTTCCTCTTCAGCAATTCTAAAACATGTTTAAAGCAGTGGGAAAACCATCGGGACAAGTGCATTCATTCGCTTGGAGTACTTTGAAGAAGCCTAAAATTTCAGTAAGTAAAAATTATTCAAACAATAACAACAGTTATCTTGTTTTTTGACATTTTGACAAAAACAGTTGGACACGGAGGGCAGCATGGGCTGGGACATTGTGTGCGGAGCACGTTCAACGAGCGCCAAGAAAAACTGACATGGTGCACCGTACGAACAGTACAGACCAATGGCACTTGGCAGACTACCACAGAATACTGTTAGCATGCTACTCCTAGCGGCAAAATTCGTGACTACGTCTAGACTGCACGCCAAGTACATATTCTGCTTATCTTTGGGTACCCCCTCTCACACCCCCTTGCTTCTCCATGCTAAATAATAAGTTCAAGCCTCCATTTTAATCTAAACGTGGTCCTTCAAACATGTTAGGAAAAGATCTTTCTTCTTCCTTCTCTTCCTTTCTTCTTCTTTCTCGTCGTTCCAGTGCTTCCTTTGGGATTCACACTAGCACTTGTTAAAACGTGAAATGTGGAAGGCGCTCTCTAGAGGTTTGTTTGGTCTGGGCCACAGTTGCGACACAATGTGGTGGCTCTGTAGAGGTGGACCCACTCCATATGTAGATTTAAAGGGCTCGTTCTAAGCTTATGAAAACACAACGGTGCTTACATGCAGGAAATTAATTATACACTAATGAAAACGTACTTATGAATTCCATATGTATATTATGGGATATATACTCCATTTCTGCTAATAGATACGCTCAAAAAACTACATACTGAACCTTTAAGTCAGTTCCAAACATAAGCATTTTGTCTGAGTAATCAACCAAATTACACTCCTGACTGAGCATCCAAGCTGCAGCGACTCACCCGAAAAGACCTGACCTAAGCCGTTCACCTAAAGCGTCACTTTATTTCTGTTAGCTTTATCCTTAAGTACTGAAGGCAGATCTCTTAATTAATCCACTCAAAGTGCCACGCCCACATAGATGATTGACAGCTGCCTGGCTCTCCTTTTTGGTCCTGAGACAAAATCCCAGAGATGGAAAAATCAGTGTAATTCAGGGCAGCGAGTGTAACGAAACACTTTATAAACTACCAGAAGGCTGCTGATTTCTCAGTTCTGATTGGTCAGAGGTGATGATTCATTTTCAATAACAGCAATGTAATTCTCTGTCCCAGGTTTATATCCATGTGCTCATTCTAATACGTTATTGTTTCTATAGTAGCAAATCATTTTTGTATTAACCAGAATGAAACGGATTTAGATGTTATTTAACAAAAAAAAAAAAAGTGAAATGGCAGAGAGGCTAATGAGGGTAGGACTGTTTATAGTGCTTATATTAACACTGTCTCGCTGATGTTCTACAACATTAAATGTAAGAATAAACAAATGCAAAAAGCACGACATGTCATTCCTTAGTAAAAGAAAAAGTATAGCTGATGGCAGACCACTGAAATAAGAGGAATAAAACATTCCGTGACGTGCTGTTATGGGAAAATAATCCACTTTGGAGTGGTAACAGCGATTCTGCTTACCATCAGGCCACATCACAGCACCCTGCTGTTGATTATGTTCTCCACTGAATGCCTGTAAGTGATGTGTTCCTTAACTTAAAGCTGAGGATCACATGCTCTTAACTATGAAAATCTCCCCGGCTCCAAAATTGCTTGTACTTTTCCCCACAAAACACTAGAATTCCTGTCTAGTTAGTGCTCTTTACTGGAACATTTTAATAAACATCTCATTCATATTAAATATGACTTCTTAGTTTTCAACTGCTTGCCTGAATCCTTGCCAAGAGCTAATTATTATTATTAACAACAACAACTACAACAACAACAATGATAATAATAGTAATATTATATTAATATAATATTATAGTACTGCTGTACATTTGTACTGTGTTCATCTTCATTAAGTGCGAGTGAGAATACAGTGGAAACTCTGGTTACGAATGCCTCCGAACGCGAACAAATCAGTTCCCGACCAAAAACATTTTCTGTTTTCATATTGCGCAATTGCGTATTGTGTAAGATGCACACATGTCCCTTTAATCGGTCTCGGTCAGACGTGCGTTCATTGTCCTTACAGTAACCTCCTCCTCACCCATCTTCCTCCTCACTTCCTTAACGCCAGAAGTCGACTCATGCAAGGTTTGTTTTCTTGGTTGTTTACAGTAAGTTTTTGTACAATTAAGCATTGTTCAAACTTAGATGTTTTTCCCCCCGTGCTTAAAACTCATTAAAAAATGTTCACAGCATTTTTCCATCATGTTTCTCTGCATTTTTGCTCTATAAGCTTCATTATGGGTCCCAAGAAAGTAGAAATGGTAGTGAGAGTAAGAAGCCTAAGCGTATAACAGTTGATATAAAGACAGAAATATTCGCAAAACATGAGAACCGCCACCATATTCCTCCGCCACCTTCCACCTACGCCAGCGACTACGTCTCCACCGCAAAGGGAACGTGCACTAAAATCATCTGTTTATTCAATTTAGTTTTATTTTTCTATAATTAAGCTTATTTTAATTTTATTCTATGTTTTATTGCCACACATAAACCCATAATACGCTTTAAAAACATGTTTTTGAGGACCGAAACACATTAATTGTATTTACATTCATTTCAACAGGAAAAATTGATTCGGGTTGCGAACAAATCGGGTCACGAACAGAGTCTCGGAACAAAATAAGTTCGTGACCAGAGGTTCCACTGTATGTGAAACTCAGCACACTATCCCGATCTCAGGAACAGTAGACTTCTAATCGTTCTCTTGACTTCTGTTGATATTCTTTGCCACTTTTCCATAAAAGAAAAAGCAACTCGTATGATCCATCTTTGTTATTTCATTTACACCTCACAGGCAGCAGAGGGCGCTAAAAACAACAAGCTGCCTCTTTACCTGTGAAAAGGACTGAATGTGGACATAATGGTATGGAATGGGGGGACAATGTGACGAAATCTCTCTAGGGTGCTGGGACTTGCAAGAAAATCTATTGAAATGCCCTCTAGGGTGCCACTACATGCAGGAAAAGGTGATGAAGTGCCCTCTAGGGTGCTTATCCAGTAGAGAATATGTTATGTAGGGCTCTGTGGGGTTCCTTTCATGCAAGGAAACATGATGAATTTCTCACCCTCTGCCTATAGGAGGCGCTATATATTTTTTTTACGCTTCCATCATTAGCCTCAGCTTGTAATATTGCCCGTGGAACAATCATGCTGCAATTACGCGACGTGTCCACAAGAGGGCAGAATTTACCACATAATGATATACAGCTCTCCTTCCTTTCATCATTGGAGTTCTCATTATACTGCATTTAATCTAAAGCTTCTTCACTGAATGAAGTGCTATATAAATGACAAATTTACACACAAAGATGATATTCTTATGTAATCATTTTTAGTGTGATTGCTCAATGCTCAGATACAGTATATTTCTATCATGCCATTCAATGATTTAGGAAAGGTTTATTGCCGTCGTGATGTAGGCTGTAGCACCAGTACACTGCAGTAAGCAGGAAATGTTTCAGATATATTTAGTCTGACATTCTTGATATCTTATCAAACAGATGAGCTCATAGACTAAGCAAATCACAAAGCACACTGTACACTGTAGGATTCTACAGCACTCTGCACTCGAAAGCCGCTGTACAGGCTTTAGTGCATTTTCCTGCCCTCACATATCAGATCTGACTCCTAAATTTATTCTCAAGTTAAGGGACAGGTGAGATTTCTACTGTATGAACTGTGAGGAGGGAAACATTAATATTTTGGGGATTTTTTTATTTTTTATTCATTAACTCACACTAAGTTTGGTTGTTATGGATATTTAACTCAAAGTTTGGGCCCACCCTCGAATTGAAAAAAAAAAAAGAATAAAACTTTTATTATAAGAAAATATTAGAAATGCTTAATACAAATGTAACTGACTGGTGTTCAATGTTTTATAGCTTGCACATTATTACACATTATTTAGTCACAAAGACTGAAACTACTGGTTTTGAAGAATACCGGTACACATCAGGTCTGTGTTTAGTGCATTGACATTCACTTTGCGTTGATCTGCTTCCTGATGTCAGATCTCAATCGTCCCTTGGCCTTTTCTGATTGTATCTTTCTTAACCAAACAATGCCCACCTGTCTGCCTCATCGCAGATCAGTTTGTGAGAGGTTTAATGCACTGTCTGCTCCGCATTTTTGTCGTCTGTTGTACCGTATCACAACTGATAAGTCAGAATGGGTCTTTACGTCAGGGGGTTGATGCGGGATAAAGGCAAGCATAGAATGTGTTGTTACTACAGTGAACCATGGAGGTGGATCGGTGATGGTATGGGGGTGTTTTGGAGGAGGGAGACGTCATACAAATGAAAGGGATCCTGAAAAAAGAAAAGTATCACTCAGTTCTACAACATCACACAAATCCTTCCGTTTTACACAGCACTGGACAAAATTTCATTCTTCAACAGGATAAGGATCCCAAGCATTCTTCAAAACTGTGCCGAAATTAGATCCAATCCAAAGAAAAGTAAAATGTTTCGAGATTTATATCTTGCCCTCCCCAGTCTCCAGATCTTTCTCCCATTGAACTGCCATGGGACGAGCTGGACTGGCGAGTCCTAAATGAGTTTCCTGCAAATGAGAACAAACTGTTTGGATGCTTGAAAAGGTTATGGGAGGGTTTGGACACAAGTTGTTTCCATAAATTCAGCAGTATATATATATTTTTTTTTAAATCTAAGGGTGTTACAGTGATAGTATTGTGAACTTACAGGGCATTACATGCACCATTTGAAAGTCAGCCACTGAAAAAGAGGGACGGTTGAAAATGTACTACACGTGGATTCCGAAGCGGTGTAACAGAAAAATTCATCCTATCATCTGAACATCACAAGTTCAAATGCCACAAATGTCATATATAGCCAGAAAACTTTGAAAGTTGCGCTCTCAAAACTGGTTAAAAAAAGGCGCATACGCTTTGTCTCTTGTTGATATTATGTATGCAGAAGATGGTAGATTGGTAGACGCTTTCAACCAAGTGTGTGATGTAGCATGTGTTAGTTTTCATCATTTAAAATAGAGGAGAAATGGATGGTGAGCCTGAAGTGTGGGGAAAATGGGGAGAAGGAGTCAACATGTAATATTTACACTCGTAAATAAATACTGCATGTGAAACTAGAGTCCAAAAAAAGATGCATTAAATCTTTTCCTGGCATGGGTCAGGAATGAGATGATATTGGTCATTTAGCCAATAATTCTCTGAAACATGTACCTAAGTCTTTTGTTGCACCCATAACAAATGCTGTGAAAATTCAAATAATAAATAAAGTACTAAGCTCTTTTTGTATTAAACCAGTAGAGCAGTATACTTTGCCTGGTGGCTTGACTGACATGTTATGTCTTGTGTGTTCTCTCCTGCGAGCTCTTCCAGAGCAGTTAGTGTTGACTTCTCTTAGCCAGGAGTCCGCCTGCCAGCAGGACCAACCAATGAGCTCCAACATGCGCTCCCATCTGGCAGACAGGTTTGAGAAAAGTGAGTCCCTTTCTCACGCTGGTTCCTGCTCGGACACCTGCCCTTCCCATACGCTTCCCTTTCCTCGCCGCTTGGAGTCTTAGGTGCATGATGGTGCTCGCTTTGACTACTGTAGAGCCACTTCTACATGCCTTATTTCTACGTTGGTACACTGCATGGAAAAGCTAGTTACTAACCAGCCAATCATTAAAAAGCACCACCATGCACATAAGCCCAGCATGCACTCAAGAAAGCAGCAGTGTGCATGATGAAAAAGTGTATGCTTGCGTAGATTCGAATTCAAGGGTCTAACTGGGGTGAGGGTGAGTTGCATGGTGTCTGGTGCATGGAGGCCCAAAGCTGGTGGCTTGCTGGCCATAGATTCCTCTGAGTATTGCAGGATTAGCCTGAGTTAAGATTAGACATGGCGAAGTTGCCGAGGTGACAGGAAGAGGATTACGAGGCCTTTTCACTTTGTCTGTAAGAAGCTTTAATTCCACGTGCACACTCTCCATCCTTATCGTTCCACGACATACCCCTCTTCCGGGTCTAAGGAGTGCCAGAGATCTGCCGTTTGCCGCGGACACGGGGACAGCATGCCACAGCGATGGGTGACACGGACCAGGCGGAGATCCATAGGTACCGAGTTAATGGGTGGCCACTAGGTGGTGGATTTATATTCAGGGAAAGGGATATGAACCATATTTGCACTCTGGTTTGTGAAGATCCTGCCTATGCTCATGCTTCACTGCTTTTATCTGTAAGGAGAGCTTGTTCAACTGTCAATTTTTTTCCGTTCCTGTCTTGCAATTTTTGTCCACGTTGCCTGATGAAGCTTTAAATCTCCTCTGAGAATAGTCCAACTACAGACAGGCTAATTACCAGCACAGGGTAACTGCGATGATGTGATGTTGCAGATAGAATGCGAGCGGCATTACACCGGCACTGCCCCAATAAATAATGCAGGTCAGCTTCATTTATTATTCAAAAGCAGGTCCTTCTATTTAGTAATGTAAGTTGGGCTGGGGGCCAAGCCACGACCTGATTCTCACCTATAGACCTGACACACTGCTATAAAGCACAAGTGTCCAGCGGAGGGTATGTTCAGTGTGTGCCACCCACTGTCGGATACGCTCCCGGATTGATCTTTGCGTGATATCAGGTTCTCTGAATTCCCCAAAGCAACGTGTTGTCGAGGTTACTCCAGGTTTGCTTATTCAGGGAGTTCCCACACGGGGCTTATATTTCTCAGTGTATCTCAGTGCACTTATTAAGTGTTAATATTTTAGATTCTGCGGTTGTTGTTGTTTTCCCGTAAGAAAACATTCCCGACTTTTTAAGGCTTTTCTTTTCAGACACACATAGGTAAGTCAAATGAAAACCTTTTGAAAAAATTTCTTTCGCACTGCGTGTTGCAATAGGTGTTACAGAAGTGTGTTAGGGTAGCCGTAGACATGTCTGTTTAGTGGGTTTTTACTTTCGTGACTACAAATTAAATGTACCGTTTCTCTAGTTTACCTTACACTTTTAAGGTTTTCATATGACTCACTCTGGGATAGGAATGGGGAAACACGAAGTGGGATTTTTAGGTTAAGGCTGCATTATATTCTGTGAGAACAACAGTTTTTATTGTGTGATGCACTTTTTGAGACGTGGCTAATCAAATCTTGATTACATGTTTTTAAGCAGTAGACTGCGATATCAGTTAGGTTCAGATCATATGATAGATCCTCTTTCAATAGTATCAAGATGCAATATTGCTCTTATTAATGGCTTTTTAGCAATATTCACTCTCTGAGATTTTGCTCTATATCTTTCAATTCAGCCAGAACTTGTTGTTTGTCTGGTGTCCTTGCTTAGCTGCCAGTGAGCACGTTGACCTGAAACCAATGATCAAAGAATTCTTTCACAGTTTTGCAATTTTTGGGTTTCTTGTAACAACAGATGAAAATTGTACATTGTGTAACTATCTTTGGCTATTCGAAGGTACATTCTGAACATTTCATTGATTTTTCCTTTAAGACTTGCACAAGGACTCTGGAGTTACAAAGATAATTGTGTAAATCCTAAACAAATGGCAAGATACCCATAATGCTGTTCACTTTTAAATCTTAAAACATGTTTTTATGAATAAACTCTTTGGATTTGTTCCCACATCAGTTTTGCTAAAGTTATCAAACATGCTCATGTTTGTCTTCTGCTAGCTAGACAAATCTAGCTAGCTATCTCTTAGTAAATACGAACTAACAACTTTTTCTAACAACTAACTAACACTTTTGACTGATAATCACAATGTCTAATGTAAAAGATAACACAAAAATAAACTTAATAACAAATATGAGGGCAATCAACCATGCTAGTGCTAGCCAGCAAGCAATCTTGCAACTAGCTAGTAGCAAGTTGACTAGCTAATCTTGGCAGACAGCTAGCACCATATAGCCAAGCTACACTTAACAAAAAAAACAATTATACAACAGATTGTCCTGTGATCGACTTGAAATGATATATTGCTGATATTATTATTATTATTATTATTATTATTATTATTATTATTATTATTATTTTAATTTTTATCTAAGATTTTGATCTAA
>JAQLOM010000019.1:12057835-12070055 GCA_030068315.1 Chrysichthys thysi
CACACACACACACACACACACACACACACACACACACACACACACACACACACACACACACACACACAGAATTACACAGAGAAACAGAATTACTGTTACCACCCAGAAGCTGATTATTTTCCAATAACAGCATGTCTGAAGTGTTTTATTCCTCTTCTACCACAGCAGTTTGTCAACGATCACAATTTCAATTGCAGTTTGTTAAAGAATGACACTTTTTATCCGTTTGTTTGCTAAATTTGCTACATTCGATGTTAATGTTGATGCTGTGGAACGTCCACAAAAGTAAGTTAGTTCCTATTTATAAAGTAGGTCCTGTACTACTGCCTTTTTTGCTCTCTTAAATTTAATGAAGACAAAAAAACAAACCCGTGGCTTGTCGTCACTGAGAAGCCGCCCAGAATAAACGTACTGTTACACAACTCTGACTGTGATAATCATCAAAATAGTCACGCCTAAGTTAGGTGGTGTGTCCAAAAAGTGAAATTTACATCAGTTTCTACACAAGTGTAGTCGATATTTGCAATCTGAAATTTGCTAATTTTTTTGTGCTCCTGAGCTATGAGGCTAATGTGGCTGACAAGCATTGCAAGTCTTTCTCACCCACTTTTATGCTCATGCAGGTCACCATGCGTTTTTGTCATTCAATATTCATGTTCCAGCTTTCCAAACTTTGAGCTAAATACTCTTAGCTAGTAGTTGCGTCCATGCGAGTCCATTTAGAAACACTTAAAGGTCAACACTAAATCGTTCCTTGAAATGATTGCTTTTTATTCCTTCAAACAGAAAGAAATCTGTCTTCAGCGCCTAGCGCTGCATCACTCCCACCGTCTCATTGATCACAGATGAAAGACGGGTCTGGTGCTGTTTTATGGCTGTGAGACCTCTGCTGCATTAGTCTGAATGGACTCTGGCCAGATGAAAGCTAGATTTCCAAAAAGCCCTCCTTTTATCTGCCATTTTAGCATTTGTTTATTTCCGGTTAGAATTTAAAAGTGCTTTTTAAGAGCATCTGAAGAAAGAAGGATGCAACGAGACTGTATCAGAGATGTAAGTGGTGTGTGTGTGTGTGTGTGCACATATGTGTGGGTGGGTGTGTGTGTGTGTGTGTGTGTGTTTTTGCAGCAAATCCCTGACGTCTCGCCAACGGGACGCTACACAACGCTGGTGCCTCTTATCTTCATTCTGACTGTGGCTGGGATTAAGGAAATTATTGAGGACTATGTGAGTAAGAGCGCCGCCTGGTGTGTGTAGAGGGATCAATACACCACAATTTCTAGGCTCACTTTTTTTTTTATCACTCTCATCTGAAGTTAACAAGACAAAAAAACTTAACTTGGAAAGTTACTGAGAAAAACACAAAGCATAAACTACTTCCAAAAGTGCATATTACATATTACAACACAGATATGATGCAGGGATTATATAACATTTAGACTGATGCACTTGTATAGTATACAAGCCAAAATTGAAGTTGGTAGATGTGTGTATTTCTGTACAACGTAGTTCTGTAACAGTGCATTGCATTATGGGATGCATACATAGAGGCATAGCATGTGAAATATATATGCCTTGTGTGCATCAGTATGCATATCATGCTGTTTTGAACATAGCTCATTTATTGCTGAGCAAAGGATTTAGAGTTTGTGGTGCCAGGGTCGCCAGATTGGGTTCATTTTCGGGCTTAGAAGTATCAATTTGAGTACAAATTCCAAAGTCAAATATCCTTTAGTTATTCTAATAAATATTTATTCTAATTGTTTATCTTTTAAAAAAAAAACACTTCAGAAACAGTTTTTATCAGTGTTAGCTGAACTCCAAGCTAGTGATCTGAACGTTTATCCACACCACAGTCAGAGAGTCACCGCTGAACAAGATCTGCCTTAAAGGGTCCACTATGTAAGATTTTGAGGCTATCTATTAGCAGAAACAGAGTATATCTACCAGAATATACTTATGAAATTCATTAGCATGTTGTGTATTAGTGTATAATTAGTGTATAATTGGTTAACTAGGAATCGTTTTGTTTTCATAAGTTTCGAATGAGCCCTTTATATCTACACAGGGTGCGAGTCCACCTTTACACAGCACTGCTACAATCGCCCAGAATGGACAAAATTCGAGAGAGTTTTTAGAAGTGGCAGCGTGAAAGTGGTGAAGATAGCACCAAAAGGACGTCAAAGAAGAAGAAAGAAAGACACGGGAGGCGAAACAAAATGAAGTTTTTCCTGGTGCTGGCTGACAAGTTTGAGAACCCAAATTTTGAACAGCGGAGGATCACACTTATTATTCGGCACAGAAAAAGCAAAGGAGTGTGAATTTAAGTACTCAGAAGTATGCTACGTGCACCTGACAGCCATGTTGCATTCTAATACATGTTTGGAAAAGGGTGAATTCAGGTGGTTGAATCCTAGATAGTGGACCTTGTAAGTCAGAACATTGGGGAAAAAACATGGACGTCTCTGAGTTTTGTTTTGTTTTTAGGGGGGGGGTGTTTGTATTTTTCCTTGAAAGAGGTTAGAAAGTATCCAATTCTCTGGACTGGATCCTGTTTCATTTGTCGGACACTTTGAAATATTCATTTTCCAAGTAAATATCTGTAAAAAGGATTCTTTAAAGGATTTCTTTTTAAAGGATTTGGCAACCCTTTTAGTGACCACTGCATCATGTTAATAACTGAGAGTTTTATATGTCTGCAGAAACGGCACAAAGCAGACAACACAGTGAACAAAAAGAAGACAACAGGTTGGGTGTTGTGTGTGTGTATACGCATGTTAAAAATAATCTAAAATGACACATTATGTTTTTCTAATCATGTCTAATCTTTTTTTTTTCTCCAGTCTTGCGCAACGGCACATGGCAGACTATCATCTGGAAACAGGTAACCTTGTTCTTTTGTTTCTTTTATCTTCTCCCTCTTTATCTCTTCCTCCTCTTTCCCTGTGTCCCCTTTCTCTCTGTTTTTGTCTGGATCTCTCCTTTCATTTATGCCTGCTGTAGTTGCAGCTCATTTAGTCTCGTTTCCATTACTGGCTCCAAATGTTCGCAGTTCTGTCTGCTCACGTTCTCCATTTTCTCTCTCTGTCTTTCTCCTCTTGTTCTTTCTGTGTGTCTCTCCTCCTCCTATTTCTCACACTCGTTCTCATTCTGGATCTCCCCCTCCCTTCATGCTGTCGCAATGCTGCACCTGCCCACTAGGTGGCAGTGGGAGACATAGTGAAGGTGACCAATGGACAGCATCTCCCCGCTGACATGGTCATATTGTCCTCCAGGTCAGCAACACTGTGTGTGTGTGTGTGTGTGTGTGTGTGTGTGTGTGTGTGTTTGCTTTTGTGTGTGATATTCACACTAGCACGTAACAAGATCACTTCTGTTGTCGTTTGTGGGTGTAGCCTGATCAGCATTCAATACTATATAGCTGATTTGCATAGTAATGAGAACAACTCAACTGAAATGGTGCATGTTGCTGTTGCTGAAATCGCATGCATGTACATAGAAAAGAAACAATCGCTTGATGCTTTATCGCTCGCTAGTGTGAAGCTGGGGTGAGAGCATGGGCGAGGTACATGTCCTTTGTGTTTTAATCATGTGTTTCTGTATAATTTAACATAGCATTAGGACATATTAAAGGATTTGTTTAATGGAAAATGAAATTTACACAATTGTCCACTTGACAAATGTTGCCAAGACATGATGTTTGCTTCAGTAGCTTTGCACTGGAGCTAAAAAGGCAATGGGGTATATGCACGCTCACTTCAAATCCTGACTAAGCCAGCCGCTTCACTTCTGGCGTAGGCTATTTCACTGCAGATTAGCTTCGTCTATTCACCGACATGGCGTTTTTTACTCGCTCTCGCCAAGATTTGCCACAAATGACCGTCAACGACGTTAGTCATATTCTCCAGTCACTGTGTGATACATCCATGAGTTAAAAGGAGAAGAAAAATGCCCATTAATGCCTATTAATGTCTATTAATTCCCAGAGGTGCATGAGGTGCTCCTAGGATGCTGAAGCATCATCGTGGTCTGGGGAGACTGGATGAGCTTCTCACTGTGTGCACATTATCCTCCAAGCGAAACCCCAAGTCGTGGTGGTGGAGCTGAATAATTCTTTCACTCAAATAAAGTTGGAACCGCTCCCTTCTTTAGCAGTCGTCGTCCTCTGTTGGATTCTGGCTCTCGGACATCTTCTTGTTTAAAATGCCAGCTACAAACGCTGACTGTGAAACTCTTCCTCCGGATAGCAACAATCCATTTTCGCCTAGTTTCCTCATTGGAGGGAAATGTGTGAAAGCTAAGTACAGTGAACCCCTGCAATATCGCAGTTCACCTATCGCGGGTTCAGGGCATCGCCGCGGATTTTCAAATTTTGATTCGCAGAATTTTTTGGCTTTCACAGAACAGAAATATAAAATATAATTTAAAAAATGTTAATTCAAACATTAAAAGAACATTTAAATCGAAATAAAACAGTATGCAGTGTATAAAGCGGATGAATACACAGTGGCGGTGTACGCCACTTCCGCTTCAGCTAGTAAACAGGCCGTAAACAGGAAGTGACCTCACCGGCAGTAAGTACACATGTGGAATTTTATATGTTGTTAAAATTATGCATGTTTAAGAGTGTAGGAAGTGTTTAAGAGCATAGGACGTGTTTATAAGAGTGTGGAAAAGATTAATAAGAGAGTGGAAATGGTTTATAAAGCCTTAATATATACATAAATAATAAAAAATTTATGACTGCGCTACTTCGCGGATTTCATCCTGCTGCGGGGGGGCGCTGGAACGTAACCCCCGCAATAGACAGGGGTTCACTGTACTTTGTTGTACTTAATGGATGCCTGACACAAAGGCACACAACAGTGTTCAGCTGTGGTGCTCTCGGTTTGCTGAAATTTAAATGTTTGTGTTTAAATGAGACATGGTGGCGGTAACGCTGAAAATATGAGCTAAACGCGGTAAACAAAAGGGGACCGGAAATGACTGAGCTGTCTGAAATTTTACCGGAACCACATCAGTACCCCTCTGTGCATATAACCCATTTATCTAACACGAAAGTCTGTCATGTGCGAAATCATTTCCTGTAAACATCAACTTTCAACCACATTTAACATGACTTACTATTTCACTGGGTAGCTGAACTTTGTGATGTTATGGTGTGGCTTTCTCGGACAACTAAAATGACTTAATTTAGAGCAATTTTGGAGCACTCTGTGGAACTGTACTGGAACTTGTACTGGATGTGATGAGAACGATAATATACAGTACCGTGCAAAAGTCTTAGGCACCCTATTTTTTTAGTACAAATTTTATTCTAGGTATTTATTTTTCCGATTTCTGCATTACTGAATCAGGACAAAAAACAAATTTTGATGTCCAGACATTACTTTAAAAAAAAAAAATTTGTATGTGAAAAGTTTTGTACGTCAGTAAAGAACGCAACATATTACATAAGAGAGCACTTTTCAGAGAAAACATAAGATGAGGACTCCTGGGTTTTGCATACAAAAAACTAAGTAAGTTCACAAGTCCGAGTCTCCAGAAGAGCAGCGTGGCAGAAAAACTTGCCACCTCATTTCCTTATGAAGCTATACACATTGTTCCTGGGATTACTGTTTAAGGAAAAAAAAAAAAAGCAAAGGGTCGTCACACCAAATATTAACGTTTATTACCGTTTCCTGCATGTTGTAGTATTTTTTAAGTGGAAAGATTTAATTTCATTATTTTTGAAGTCATTTTTACTATGCAGCATTTCCTTGCACATGCCTAAGACTTTTGCACAGTACTGTGGTTATTTTAAACATGAGACAATATACTTTGCAATGATATCTGAAGCATGAGTGTGAAGATTTAGGCATAAGGCATTAGGCAAGTTAACGTCATGGCTTCAGAGACAAACTAAAGAAGCAAAAAGTAGTCACTGATTTTGTCGTGGAAGATTGAAGGAAAAATTTGTGTGAATTCAATTTTTCACTCATTTATTTCTCAGGTTTGTGGTCCTATGGTTTTAATGGTAATCTTCTGTCATAATATATAAAAAAAGGTTCTGATGTTGTGTTATATTGTGTAGATGCCCTAATATTGTGTGAATAACCTCAATAAAGTTTTGTTGCTTGTCTCACAGTGAGCCTCAGGCCATGTGTTACACCGAGACCTCCAACTTGGATGGAGAAACCAACCTGAAAATCCGACAAGTCAGTGACATGGTTTATATTAGCCTGTGTGTGTGTGTGTGTGTGTGTGTGTGTGTGTGTGTGTGTGTGTGTGTGTGTGTGTGTGTGTGTGTGTGTGGTGTTAGCCCAACTGAGTTTTATATATCTGTATCTCCTCAAAGCACTGCACAGCACATTATATTCAATTTATATTCAGTAAAGTAGACGCTAACTATACCTTTGAATCAGTAAGTGTTGATTAGTCAGCTAATTTAAACACTAGCTAAGTTGTACCTAAAAAATCTCAAATTAAAAGCTAGTTTAGTGAGCATTTAATCTTAATTAGCTAGTTAGTTAAGTTAGCTAATGGGTCATTTCAGCTACAGTGGATAATAATTGCTAAATTGGTTAACTAACTAACAGCAACTGCTATATAACTAACAACAATTAGCCAAAGTACCAACTGCCTAGTTAGCATGTTAAAATGTTAGGAAGTTTACCAATTGTAATTGTAGGAAAAATAT
Organism: Chrysichthys thysi; assembly: GCA_030068315.1. Lineage (NCBI taxonomy): Eukaryota > Metazoa > Chordata > Actinopteri > Siluriformes > Claroteidae > Chrysichthys > Chrysichthys thysi. The sequence continues at coordinate 12,064,512 of JAQLOM010000019.1, forward strand.
TTGTTAGGTAAAAATGAATTTGTGTGATATTTTATTGTGTTATATTAGCATAATGATTTTTTCAGGCAGTTAGCATGCTAACATTCTCATAACGTTCCACACTTTTTGTGGCGTTTCTGCTACATGTTTCAGTACTGACTAGTTACTGTGTGTGTGTGTGTGTGTGTGTGTGTGTGTGTGTGTGTGTGTGTGTGTGTGTGTGTGTGTGTGTGTGCTTATGCATTTTATAGCATGTGTTTTTGATGGGTGTAACTTGGTGGTTTATACTGTAGTATGACCGCTAGCATGCTAGTCTGTGTTCCAACCTCAACTAAACAAAACATATTCTGATATATATGTATTTTCAAAACATATTCAAGATATAATGATATTTCTGTCATATAAATTATATTATATAAGCTCTGTGTTTGCGTGTGTGTGTGTTTGTGTGTGTAGGGTCTCCCTCTGACCGCCTGTGTGCAGTCTGTAGAGGAGCTGATGGGCCTGTCTGGTCGGTTGGAGTGTGAGGGACCTAACAGACACCTGTATGACTTCACTGGCACATTGCGACTGGACAACCATAAGTACGTGCAACCCTCTGCACATATTGAATTCACACATATCAAATAATCGAACCTTTTGTTAATAGTCATACAAACGTCATGTTAATAGTCATACAAACAGTCATAAGTGTAGATGGGGTTCTGTCTCATTGGACTCTCCCACTTTACAGTCCAGTACCACTCGGACCAGACCAGGTGTTACTCCGAGGAGCACAGATTAGAAACACACAATGGGTTGTAGGAATTGTTGTTTACACCGGCCATGACTCCAAACTCATGCAGGTTAGTCAAATGGTTCCTTGTCCATGAATTTTTTTCCCCAAACACAAACGGTATCAGAGGAGACATCTTAATTGCAGACACTGTTTATCTCTCTGGATAAAATTATGAATTAAACTGCTACTGTAGCAGATGAGTGCTTGGACAGCTTTTCCTTCAAACCGCTAGCATGTTTTCCTTATAGGACAGCACATAGTATGAACAAAAATATGAACATTATTTTATTAATTAAAAATAGCAACTTGTGTCAAGTGTCTCGTAACCTTGCGGGACACCGAGGTTTGGATACAAGTGAAGCATTTTTAACGAATCGAAAAAGAACACTTAACGCATGGCATAAACCTGGACACAACACTTGACATGAACATGGATGAAACACTTGGCATAGAAAAAGACTAGACACGACAGGCATAACCAGAACAGTAACAGGAAGTGCACAGAAGTTGGAACTTATATAGCAGTCATACTAATTAAATAAAACTCAAGAAAGGTGCAAACAATCAAGGCCACTGAAGTGCAAGGGCCGATTGAGAATGTAGTTCAGGTAAATGAATTCAAGCAAGACGCAAGAGCGCCCTCTGGCATTAATGTGACAACAAGCATGACTAATGTTCTGCGTACATGTTACAATTTCATTGTATAATCTTATGGATTCTCATAGACTTGCTGGATCAAGTGCAATTTTATAAACCATCAAATAATGAGGGTGTAAGCACAGTAGATCCAAAGTTGAACCAGATTTACTGAGATTAATGTGTGTAATATAATGCCATTAAATAATAATAATCCATGATTTTTTCTGGGCTTAATGAGAGGTGCTTGGGGTTTGATGTGGTTGTCTAGACGCTGTTGAAAAACTCAGTCTACTGAAGAATATCTGCTGTAATTATGAGTATCTAATTTGAATAATCTGAATTGTACACCCAAGAAATCGGTTTAAGGATGTGTATTTCCTGATTCTGAATATGCGCAACTTTCCCTACATAAATACTGACTTAACTTTTGAACTTATGGACTTCCTACAGACTCTGAATGCCAAGTGTCCCAAATGCAACAGGACAGTAACATGTGCACAACTGGGGATTGTATGTTAACAGGGCCTTACTCAAGTGAAGTGAAGTGAAAGTGACTATTTGTCACATGTGAAACACACTACAGCACAGCACAGTGTGACACAGCGAAATGAACTCTCTGCATTTGACCCATTCACCTGATGAACAACGCAGTGCCCGGGGAGCAGTCCTCGGGAACAGTACCTTGCTCAGTAATTGACAGTAATTGAACTTGACAGTAATTTGGACCAAATTATGACTTTCCATAATAATTGTCCATAAAAAATATTATATTAATGTACAACAAAACACATATAGTGATTGACGGAGGGAGTCTGTTTTACTCTAGTGTAGAAGTAGAAAACACTCACAGTGTTGTTAAGAATTCACTCAGGGGTTAATAATGTTGTAATCTTGCATTTCTGTTGTTCTGTCTCGTAGAACTCCACTAAAGCGCCTCTGAAGCGCTCCAATGTGGAGCGAGTGACGAACGTACAGATCCTGGTGCTGTTTGGGATCCTCCTTGTAATGGCACTGGTGAGCTCTATAGGTGCAGCCATCTGGAACAAACAGTACAAGGACGAGGAGTGTTGGTACCTCTCCCGTGCAGGTAGCCACACCCGCCAACAACCAACCCAATTGTACACACATCACAAACACACTTTTGTAAGCATGTAATGTGTGTGTGCTATTCTATAGGTGACATCTCTTTGAACTTCTGGTACAATCTGCTGACCTTCATCATTCTGTACAATAACCTGATTCCCATAAGCCTGCTGGTCACACTGGAGGTCGTCAAGTTCACCCAGGCCCTCTTTATTAACTGGGTATGCATGTTAGTGTGTTTATTTAAATAAAAGTGCTTAAACAGGTTATTACTGCTGGTGTATATATATATATATATATATATATATATATAAACAGTGTATAACAGTGTAAATTTGCTGTCCCCTTGAAATAACTAAACACATAGCCATTAATGTCTACACTGCTGGCAACAAAAGTGAGTATATCCCTAAGTGAAAATGTCCAAATTATTCCCAAAGAGTCAATATTTTGTGTGGCCACCATTATTTTGCAGCACTGCTTTAACTCTCTTGGGCATGGAGTTCACTAGAGCTTCACAGGTTGCCACTGGAATCCTCTTCCACTCCTCCATGAGGACATCACAGAGCGGGTGGATGTCAGAGACCTTGCGCTCCTCCACCTTCCGTTTGAGGATGCCCCACAGATGCTCAATAGGGTTTAGGTCTGGAGACATGCTTGGCCAGTCCAACAGCTTTACCTTCAGTCTCTTTAGCAAGGCAGTGGTCGTCTTGGAGGTGTGTTTGGGGTCATCATCATGTTGGAATACTGCCCTGCAGCCCAGTTTCTGAAGGGAGGGGATCATGCTCTGCTTCAGTACGTCACAGGACATGTTGGCATTCATGGTTCCCTCAATGAACAGTAGCTCTCCAGCAGTGCCGGCAGCACTCATGCAGTCCCAAACCATGACACTTCCACCACCATGCTTGACTGTAGGCAAGACACATTTGTCTTTGTTCTCCTCACCTGGTTGCCGCCACACACGCTTGACACCATCTGAACCAAATAAGTTTATCTTGGTCTCATCAGACCACGGGACACTTTGTCTTCAGTAAACTGTTTGTGGGCTTTCTTGTGCATCATCTTTAGAAGAGTATTCCTTCTGGACGACAGCCATGCAGACCAATTGGATGCAGTGTGCGGCGCATGGTCTGAGCACTGACAGGCTGACCCCCCACCTCTTCAACCTCGGCAGCAATGCTGGCAGCACTCATATGTCTATTTTCAAAAGACAAGCTCTGGATATGACGCTGAGCACATGCACTCAACTTCTTTGGTGGACCATGGCGATGCCTGTTCAGAGTGGAACCTGTCCTGTTAAACCACTGTATGGTCTTGGCCACCATGTATATATATATACATATATATATAGTAATGTAGGCTGTAAAATAAAAACATCGAAGCATCAAAAGGAATGAAGAATTATTTTTTTTTTTTGTATTTGCACTGTGCCAGCTTATTTTCATCAAGCAGCTCTAATCTGATTTATAAATATGTTCTTTTAGGACAGAGAGATGTACTATGCTGAGACAGACACCCCCGCCATGGCACGTACGTCCAACTTGAACGAAGAGCTCGGCCAGGTGAGGTGAAGCCCCGCCTTCCAATCTTTAAACCACTCATTCACCAAACGTTTCTTATCACAAAGCCTTATCCTTTGCTTAATTTGAAACCCTTTTCTCTCTCTCCCCTCGCCTCTGTCTTTCAGGTCAAGTATCTGTTTTCTGATAAGACTGGCACTCTGACCTGTAACGTCATGCATTTTAAGAAATGCACCATCGCTGGGATCACATACGGGTAAATCTACAGTTTAATGCTTTCATATCTATTGTTCCTGATCACTGGATTTGTGTGAGCATCCATTTTCCAGGCTTTCTTAGCTAATAGCGTATTGACCTGTTGATGTGTGTGTGTGTGTGTGTGTGTGTGTGTGTGTGTGTGTGTGTGTGTGTGTGTGTGTGTGTGTGTTTGCGTGCTTGCATGTTTATATTTGTGTGTGTCTGCAAATCATTGATTTATTCGTCTGTCCGCAGGCACTTCCCAGATCTCGACTCTGATCGATCCATGGAGGATTTCAGGTCAGGAGCCATTCTGTCTCTGTAACGCAGCAAATCCTGAGCCAGTCTAAAAGCACAACGTTTTCCATATTGCATTTCACGGACCCGCGCTCTTTCTCTGTTTATTTCTCAGCCACCTTCCCTCCAGCAACCACAGCTCCACAGAGTTTGATGATCCCGCTCTCATTCAGAACATCGAGAAGAATCATGTGAGCGCTCCTCCATCATCACACCCTATAAACTTCATTTCATCTCATCTTATCTTTTAAACCACCCACTCCTCTTTTGGTCCTTTCCCCTGTAGCCCACCTCTCCTCAGATCTGTGAGTTTTTGACCATGATGGCCGTATGCCACACTGTGGTTCCTGAGCGAGATGGAAACCAGATCATATATCAGGCCTCCTCACCAGGTGTGGCATCCAATCACAACACTCCACCCTATCACATGACATCCAATCACATGACCTGACTCGGTTACTAGAGCTTGACTGGTATTAACCCCTCATATTCACTAGTATTCTCTTACGTTTTCCACCACTCAGAGGTCTGTGGTTTCTCGGTAACCTACCAAGCTGCATTTATTTGTCTCATTAACTTTATGGGAGAGAAAAAAAGAGAGGCTGGTGAGGGAACAACTGTTTTATAGCTGTTCAAGCATCAGTAATCACAGGAACAAGCAACGTCAGTTATAGCTCTTTTAAAGTAATCTGTGAAGGTGTTTCTGATTTTCTTTATCCTGCTCAGCAAATCCTGCTTCTCCTGGACACGCCATTTTGGCATTTGAGCAGCTGTCAGTTTTTTCATAGTCTTGACATTCTGTGCAGAACTGCAGGACCACACAGTGTTAGTATTCCTGCCATATAATGGATGTCACTACTCTCTTTGTTTCACGAATGCACTTCACTGAAAAAACCAAGGATATTTCTATGTTATGTTATACTGTATAATATAGTACAGGGTGGGCCATTTATATGGATACACCTTGGTGGGCCATTTATATGGATACACCTTGGTGGGCCATTTATATGG
>JAQLOM010000019.1:12109591-12133009 GCA_030068315.1 Chrysichthys thysi
CTGATCTGGAGTCAGCTTGTGGCTGCTTGGTTTTATTTAGCTAGAGTCGTAACTTATACACACTTCTACATATGGAAGTGGAGGACTTGTCGCTGACAGAGCGAGTCAAAAGCAACTTACAGACATCCAGCACACTCTACAATATTTATTAGTATTAGCACATTTCAAATGAAAGAGGAAACAGTTCTCACAGAGAGAGTCAGGAAGACATTCAGTTCAAAATAAACACTTTTTCACTTGCACGCGTTATTGAACGCAGCATGGACATGGAACAGTTCTTAGACTGTCCATGAACTCCTCTGCAGTGAAGGTTAAAGATGTGTTTTCCAGCCCAGTTTGTTTTTTCTTCTGCAGGAACATGTAGGGAATCCAGTCCACATTTAAGGGGAGTTCAGTTCATGCTGTCTTGGGATCAGCTGTTTAACCCTGAGGCTTAATTTTTGCGCAACATATCAGGTCCTGGGTCAGGTAACACTGTTAAGCTTGTGCTGTTATATACAATATACCATGATGTTCATTTCAGACTGTATTTTATATCATAGAAATATCTGTAAATTGGTACTCCATGTGGGAGGAGGTGCTTAGGTAATGGGCACTAAAAGCATTTTTACTCCAAACTCATGTATAATGGAAGTCTAAGGGCAGCTGCTGAATGGAAGTCAGTGGAAATGTTCATAAACCCTATTATTGTGGAACATTTAGTACATTTTCTGTCAGGGGTATCTGGTTATGCCCTAATTTCATATAATTTGTCCTTTTGAGAATGGGACTAGTTTTTCAGAGGGAAGAATTTGTGGGTATGTAGTGCTGTTGTAGATGTGTGGTGTCTGATGACGCATACCACAAAGCCTTCAGGAAAGCGTGAGTAACACTGGAAAGCTTTGGTAAGGCTTTATCTCATGTCCACTTCATCCTCAAACCTTTACTCTTCAACACATTTTAAATTCTAGACCTTTACTGACAAAATTCAATAACTGCCCTGGGGCTTCTGTTGTCTCCGGATGACGTGGTTTGTTTTTGTTCTCGCCTCAGGGAAACATCTTGAGTTGAAATTCTTATCCATGCAAATTACATATACTACAGATTATGACAGATGGATAATGGGCTTGATTGAAAAGTGCAAGAGTATTCCTTTAACATGTGCACTAATTCTGTGTAAAGCTCCAGTGGCGGTTTTTGGCAGAACCTCTTGCTTCGTCTCCAAGAATCCCGCTCCAAATGAAATACTCTGGACCCTTTTGGTGCTGCTCCAGGGCACCTTATGCTAACAGACCGAGAGAGAAAGTGGCAGACACACACACCTCTTTCACAAGGGCAACTAGTGAAGGGGTAACGGTTGGCAGAGAGTTTTACTGCATAATAAAGTCGGCTGCCTTCTGAAGACCACCGATCTCAGCTGAATTGAGGCACAGAGTGAATCAAACCATTTCACGCACACATACACACCTTTCTTTGATATGTATATACTGTATTTTTTTAATATATATCCTGGAACAGGGACAGTGTTTTTAGTGTGTTTTTTACACAGAGTGAGCACATAGGCACATGAGAATATGTATGTGTTTTCCGTTTAGAGAATTGAACAGGGGGGTGGAGCGTCACAGTCTGTGTCTTGTGCTCACTTCATTAGCGTTTAAGCGTTCAACCGGGAGCATGGACTGCTTTTCACATCACGCCACCTGTGATTCCCATTACACACTACATTTACTCCATACATACATGCGCACATACACACACAAACGCACATATACACATGCTATTACATACACTCACACCTCCTAGGGAACATGTGGAGCCTACATGAAGAAACTGCATGCCTATGCACACACACGTATGCTACATTGACTACGAGGCAAATATTCACAGGCTCACACATTCACAGCACCAACGTTATGGCGCACACTCATTTTAGAGATGACGTCACCATGTGTAACGTGAAGCCCATCTGGCCGCCATGTTGGTTCTTCCTATAAAATTAACAGCTCTCTGTAGATGCTGCATAAACATATGACAGGTTTAAATGGGACTTGTGAATTTGTGCTTTTCAACATATAAAACTTTCTGTTCCAGTGATTCAAGTCATAAAAACATTGTCGCTAGGTCACTGGAGGCTAGGTGAAATCTGCTCACTAACGATTTAACTAGCATTAAATCTTTACTACCTGTAAAGCCTTTAAAACAGACAATGAAGTGCCACAGCGACAACAAAAACAAGAGACAGTTTCTAAGCATAGCAACATTTACCTCAGATGTGTTGGCAAATTACTAAAACATGACAGCTAATACAGCTAACATTACCCTTATTCCAATTAGCATCAAGCACAATTAACTTAGCAACTGAACTTCTACTAGGCTCTTATTTTGTAGCCATGCTGAGAAACACCATTTCATCAAAACTCTGAGACATTTTTCCGTGTATATGTGTGCAATATGTTTTAGTTCATACACCTAGCTTGCTATATTATAATTTAGCTGTATATTTAGTGAAGTTCAGCTAATCAGGTAAAATATCTTGCTTCTGCGTATAGGAAAAAATAGAAGTCCCTCTTATTCAGACAATTTCAGAACTATACAAGAAACAGGTTACAACTTTGGCGATGTGACAACTTGGGGTTTTTTATTTAAATTCTCAAACAAAAAAATACATTATATTAGAATTAATCAGGTTCTCTGCAGAAAAAAATACCTTCAATTATAAAAAAAAGAGAAACATATCTTTAAAAAAGATTTCAAATTATTAAAAATGAAAGCACGTCAGGGGTAGATAAGACACTTTCTTCTGAGGAGGACGCGCTGCTGAAGCAGTGGCTCCGCCAGTCACCTAATAAATGCAATCTAATATCTGTATCTGTACTTTCAGAAACTGAAACTAAGGTGGTGGGGAAGGGGGCACGCCAACGTAGGTGGAGCTACCTGCAGTAAAAACCTTTTTATCAAATGGGACAGGCCATGTGAGGACACAGCATTTGCACAGGGTCCACCTTTTCCATGATGTGTGCTTACGCTAGGAGCACACAGAGTGGATGGCTGTTTTCTCAACACAAACACAGCACACACACTGTCTGCAGTGCACATGACACACACAACATTCTGCCTGGCCCTGAACTGACTCAGGGCTTCAGGGTCCTCGTGATTTTATTTTGGCTCCTCCATTCTGTGACACACACATACAAAGAGCCTCTCATATAGTCACAGACGGCTGCTTCTGCTCTCCACTCACACTTGTGACGCTTGTCACACTTGTGGGTGGAGGAAATGGAGACTGCAGGGGCCTGTAGGCACCCTGCGTAGGGTCCAGGAAGGCCGGGGTGGGTGAGACTGGGTGAGCGTAACCGATGTATTGAGGATGCAGGAACTGACCCTGGTGGGGCATGATCTGCGTCGCCTGCTGGCAGTTCAACACAGAGAAGTTGGTGGGCATGTTGACGTATACACTGGCATCTGGAGGAAGGCAGCATGAGGCCTGGGTGCGCAAAATGGGGGCTGGAGCAGTGCCGGGGATAGGGCGAGTGGTGGCGGGTGGGGCTGAAGAGCTGGACGAGGTGGCTGTGCTCGACTGACGGGAGGAGGAGCCCCTGGAGGTCATCATAGGGATGGACTCCAGGAGACGCCCACCCCCGGAGGCAGGTTCTTGTTTGGGTCGGAGACAACGACAGCAGCACACGGCGACCACCGATCCGAGTAAGACGAACGCCACGAAGACCGACCCCACGATCAGGAAAGGCACATAGATGGGCACTGTATAGAAAGAGAGTCAAGGAAAGAGCAAAGACTGGTTACTTTGTGTTTAACACCTCAAGCCATATGGTCTTTAAAATGTGAAAATGATGAATCAAACCTTGAGCACTGTAATGAAAAACTGTCTGAGGTTTAGCCTTTAATAGCATCTGCAAAAAAATTTGGTGCATTTATGTGAAATATAATAGGTGTGATTTCAAAATCGCAGGGCCTTATTGAAAAGTAAACTTGTCAAAGCTTCCTAAGGACTGCTGCTTTGCTCCAGTGCCTGTAATTCAAACATGTTGTTTGCAATCCCATTTTCATTGTCACATTACACCTGCTCATTGTGCAACTGTCCCTTTATCATTGCTGTGGAAGTTGTACTGAAATATAATCTAGCACCTATGTTGCCTTCGCGACAACACAGACTACAGACTTTCTCAAACAAATCAGCAAAACACCAGGTGGGAAAAGAGATGATCAGTTCCTCACCATTCTGCGTATAAACCCAAGCCATAAAAAACACCTTTCATGTGCAGCTGTATGTCAAATCCATAGGATATACAGCCCACAGGTCAACATGAGAGCGAGTGAGACGGAGTGAAAAGACATGGCAGTGATGTGTCCCTAGGGGTTCAAACTTGCTCATTAACAGTTATTAACCTTGTTTTGATCAGCTCTAATCTACCGCATGCAGCTGCGACCTTTCTGACCTTGCTGTCACCCTGTGTTTGTTCGTCTGCTAGTGACATTTCTCTCGCCTGTGTCAACGTGAGTGATTGGTAGGCATATCGTCTGTGATAACCACGTAAACAGGCTTTGGATGGGACTGCGTGAAAAGGCTCGTCTTTAGCCATGCCCTCACAGCAAAACGCAAGAATAAAACAGTGGGAGACTCCGTAAATTGTATGTCATAGCTCTGAACAAAACTGGAGTAGTGGTGAAGGTTCCATGCTAGAGACCTAGCCAACTTTAAATTATGGATTTGTTTACCTGAAAATGAATTTAAAAGCCAATTTTTGGATTTAGCGCACGTATATAAAGATCAAATTTTCCAAGATCCAGTATGCGTTTGCTCCTCCTGACCTTCTTGGGTCTCATATAAGGTGCTTTCTTTTAACATAAGAGCACACCTGTTGCATTTTTGTTCAGCTTGGAGCAACAGTCGCAGAGCCAGACATCATGTGTCCTGAACCCATGGTATTAAACTGCAGCTGTCTTCTGTTTGCTCGGGTGATTCCCCTCCACCACTGAAGCATGGGCTCACTAGTTCAGGTTTCTCGATGCTGTCATTAGTAAGCTCAAAGCAGAAATAAGGTTGAAGGGAGGTTTGTGGAGTTCTTGGAAATCCTTATGAAAACGAAGCTGAATGTTGACTGTGGATTTATGCTGAAAATCCCTCGTGTCGCAGAAACACCTAGAGTATTTATAAGTACAGATGGATGCAAGCGCACAGTTTGAAATGTTAATTGTGGGGTTTTAGCGGTGTATAGCATTTCTCCTGCTTATATCAGACCTGCTTAATCCCTGCTTTCAAGGACGTAAAGGTGAACCGGCTGGATTTGGTGACACAAGAACTCTGAGTGTGGAAGTGGACAAAATGGTCTTCTATCAACGAGAGCTCTTTCGTGAAACTTTACTGTTGATAGGATTTCTAAGAGTTCTCCAGGCTACATTTTAAGCGCACAGAAAGCCCAAAGCGAGGCCGCCAGACATCCATTTCACGCTTTGAAAGTGCTTTTTGGGATTTGTGCCTCAGAGGCTTTAGACATGATCCATTGTTTATGAACATGCTAGGCGAGCAGTGCTGTCGCTATGGAGATCCAGTCAAGTCCGAACTGGATCCTCTTGCTGTGCAGCACGCGAGCCGAGTGAACTCTGCTATTAATAACCACGAGGGACAATTTGCCATTTGTGAACGTGAACTGACCGGTTTGCTTTCTAGGGTTGCAATGCTGCCAGTCCAGATTTTATATTTCCTCCCAAGTGGGCTATTAATGAAGGCGCCGGGCAGGATAGCATAGTACTACAAAATCCCCAGTGCTGAATGAACACCTACACTGCTAAATTAACTCTTCAGGTTTAACTAAGTAAGGAATAAAACACGACTGGCTTGGCTATGATTGGAAATTAATAAACGATAGACTGATGGAATGTGGTCTGATGTGAAGCGGGTACTGTTATCACCCTGAAGTGGATTAGTTTCCTATAACAGCATGTCCTGAAGACTTTTTTGCTCTTGTACAAGCTAAAAAATTGGCTCCACAATTAACAATCGGAAAAGGTTTTTAATTTATTAATAAATAACACATTTTCAAGGGTTTCTAGATATTTTAAAAGTTGTGGAATGTCTGCCAAACAAGTTCGTTCCTGTTAACACGTACATTACAGCAGCTATTAACATTGTTCCAAAACCAGCCTTTCTTTTTCTCTTGTTATATTCAAGAAGACAGAAATGCAGATCTTGTCATGATACCAAGAAACAGCAAAGTGCAAACCCCTCTATCCAGAAGCCGCTTCTATGGTAGAAATCTTACGACACTGCCTGTCAGTAGAGAAGCAATAGATGTGGGATAGTATATATGCATTCATTTGGCAAAATCACACATACTGTCCAGAGTTCCAGTTCAGGCTACACTGGGACGGATTTTTGTTTTTAAACCCGTGATTGGGCTGGAACATTTCTGAACAATGTGGCAGCCGTGCCAAGGCCCAGACAAATTCAATGGCAGCTGTCACAGTCAAACACTATTGTACTGTTAGAAAAGGATGCAGTATGATGGATTAGGAACTCCTTTTAATTTTCTCTCCAAGATGCATGAAACCAAACACCTGACTTCCTTTTCATTGAAAAAAAAAAAGGTTTGGAAGCCCCCCAGGGCCTCCAGCTTGTCCACAACTCTCATACAACATAAGTTACTCCTTTGCTCAGGCCTTAGTTTGTGCTAAAGCTCATGGAGTTAAAGCAATCATGGGCATGCAAAACTTGATTAAGTAGTGCTGCTGTGACTGCCTTGCACAGACAAAGGATGTGCTGTGTGTGGATATCAACGAGGATTGATGCAGTGATCCGTAATTATGGGCGGTTCGCCAACGAGTCAGTTCAAACGACTCTTTTAAGTGAATCGAACAAGTGAGTCGATTCGCGTGTGGAATGAATCTAAAGTCTGGACAAATTGCCACTTTTTATTTCTTCTTTTCCCCCCTCTGTGTTGCTTCTCTTGACTGAAAGAATGTTGGTATTCAAAGTCGACTGGGTAGTATATTTGAATCTACTAGCCTGATAATAAACCCTTAGCCTATAGTGTAACCTAAATATGATCTTTATATTATCTAGGCACACAAGAACATGTTGTTTGTTTAGCCATGAACAGCAGGTTGTTTTAAACAAACTGCCATTAAATAGCTAAAATGAATGCGAATGTAGGTTAGCCTTATTGCAATCCGAACTTTTCATCTCAGTAGAGATTTGAATGCGTAATTTGATTCCCAACCTGATCCCACCCTTCAAAGAATTCGAATCAGGAAAGGGATTCATTTTAGACATCACTGGCTTGGATTATCTATCCAAATATGGAATTCAATTTAAGCCAGAAAAACAGGCCAGGTTTTTGTCACATGTCCGATCAGTCATCACGTCGCTGTATATATAATAATAATAATAATAATAATAATAATAATAATAATAATAATAATAATAATAATAATAATAATAATACATGTTCAAACAGTGTGATTAATGTGGGTGGCTAGAAATAAGTTTTAGCACCCCAGGGCCACCTAAACGTGCATTTCTGACAGGTCTGTCTGTGTGAGTGACATGAAGTGCACCCTGCAGATTTAATGAATCATCAGTCTGTCTAGAACATTTGAATCTTTGTAAATTTGCACACTTTTTTTAAAACCACATCCAGAGACTGATCCGAAGCGAGCTCGGATGTTTTGCAAATGCAAGTTCACATTGGTGCTGCTTTATTTTGCCACAAAATTGCAATTAGTTTGTTTTTTATTTTGTAGACGAAGGCAAAATAATCGGACTATATTATCTTTAATGTGTGAGTGTGGCTAGCGTATTGTGCGCCTTTACGCATCAGAGAGAGACACCTCGGTGCTCAGGTGGTTGACAGGCGCTCCGGTTTACCTGCCCCGGAGTTGCTGCTCTCCTCGTGGCCCGCACCCGACTCCTCTTTACCCCGCTTGTCGTTTTCACAGGTGCCCTGGTCGAGCCTCGCCTCGGTGCTGGAGCAGCAGTAACGCAGCTCGCACTTGCCACAGCAGATGATCGCCTCTGCGGCGTCGTAGCGCTCTGGGCACTGGAACCCGTCCCGCCATGCGCCCTGCGGATCCCGCCAACCGTGGCAGTACTCTCCGCTCGCCTTCACGTCCATCACCCTTACCGTGGTCAAAAGCACCGCGAGGGCCATCGGAAACCCCGCGGATTGCATGCTGCCGCTGTTACGGCTTTGTGGAAGTGTGAATAATTTGGTAACCAGATAAAGGATGGGTAAGGACGGTGAGAGAGAGCTTTACAAATGTGTCGGTCATTGGTCGGAGAGGCCAAGAATGACTAGATCCGTAAATACACCGCCAATACATCCACAGGTATCCACGGTGCCCGAAAAAAGTGTCATGAGACTTCCAGCAAGTTTGCATGAGTCTGAATGAAAGGCTGCCGCATATTCAAGCTGATAAATACCCGGTGTGTTTATTAGCAGGAGTATTAAAGCATCAAACAGAGAAGATCCAGTGGTAAAAACGTCTGGCCAGTTGCGCATCAGTCGTTTGCAAAGCTGCAAATTTGTGCGCAACGGAAGCGAGCTGGTGTGCGTGTGTGTGCGTGCGTGTGTGTGTGTGTGTCCTCCAAAACGCGCTTCTCAAATGTCTTCCCCCAGAGACAGAGCGAAACCAAGACGGACTTCTGGAGTGTAATCCACCCGCTCAAACTCCGCGCGCATTCTCCCCAAATCCCCCTTTTCTTCCTTTCTTTGCGACTCCAGAGAAATGTCCTTCTCACAGCTCCATCCCAGCGCCTTTCTTTCTCTCTTTATTTCTTTCTTTCTTTTTAACTTCCCTGACGTCCTACTGAATCCACCAGTGATTTCTCAACTGTCATCTTCCAGAAACAGAAGGTTCTCCGGCTGTTCTCCAGGCTGGGCGCAGGGCAATGATGGACTGAAGGTATTTCTGACATCGTGCCCAGCTCAGGAGGTTGGCCTCTGCGCACGCGCACTCCAGCGCTCACCACCTTTTTTGGACTTTTTACAGCTCTGCCAGTTACCAGTGCTAACAAGTGTGGTTGGATAGCCGTGTGTGGAGCATGTCCTCTTTAGACCCCCATGTGGTGGTCAGGGTGCAGCTTCTGCACAAGTTCCTGCAGGAATCATGATGGAATGAATTACTCATGCGTTAATTAGCCAATGTTCTTTCATTTCGAACCGTGGAAAAGTGTGGGGGCAGTGATGGGCATGGTCTGGTGGTTCAGATGAATCTAAATGACTTTCAAAGATGTGTTTATGAATTTTTATTTATTATGTGTATCGATCAGAAATCATTTGAAAAAACAAAACCAAACAAAACTCAGTCACACCAGTGAATAAATTTATTTTAGGACAGGACGCAGTTCATCTCAGCACACCCACACACTCATTACACACAAACTATACACCTAAGGGCAACATAAAATCAACAAATATTATGGGAGGTAAGAGGAAACTGGAGAACCCAGAGAAAACCTACACAGACATGAGCATAACATGCACGTCAACTCCACACAGACAGTAATCTGAGCTCAGGCTTGAAAAAGGGAGCCTGGAGCTGTGAGGAATCAAATCTGCTTTCTGTACCACCACAACACCATATTTGTTTAATGGGCATCATATGCAGTATTTATGCATATTCATTCACAGAATAATTGGTACTATATTGTACCTTTCCTTATCAAACTGTGTGGTACACCTATCTTTTGAACCTACATCCTTCATCTGGTAATGTGAATTTAGTGCACCTTTAAAAAGATTTACATGATGTGATGTGCCTCTTTAAAGGTACATAATGTGCATGAATGAGGTTATTCCCATCCCAGAGGTTTTAGTCCTTAAGCTATAGATACAGACAGGGCCATCAATTGAATTTTGTAAAAGATGCACCACACACTGCTGAGGTCTGCGATTGAAACTGCCTATCTGTGGTCATCTAAGCTGTGGTTCTGAATGACTAAATGCTTTGCCTTAAATGGAGAACAGCTGCCACTTCTGCTTCACCTGTTAAAGGAAAGACCAGTTTTAGATAAAAAAAAAAATTAGCTTATGGTGTTCATTAGCAGGAAAATGGAGAGACACTGGACAGTATCTTGTTGTCCAACACCACCACCTCATGGACAAAAAAAGTCAAATGTAAAGACGGTTCAGAACTGAGAACTGAATCTCTGCCTAATATGGGATAGATCCTGTAAAGATGACTTCTAGTTACCTCCAGAAGCAGTTTTAATGTGCTGGAAATATATATATATTATACATTTGGGGGGAATTTATAGCAGCCATCCCACCTAATGGTATGTACTTTGGGGTATATTTTGAGGTATATTTATATATATATGACCTGGGACCAAAATACCTCAAAAAAATACCCCAAAATACATGCCATTAGGTGGGATGGCTGCTATAAATCCTCCCAAATGTGAATGAATGTGTGTACATGTGTGTAAATGACTGACATCCCATCAAGGGCACATTTCCCTTTCACACACTGACTGGGAAAAAACACTTATTGAAAATGACCAAACAGGGCTTTTCTAAGCTGGAACGTTCTCACTCTCACTCACTCATCTTCTATCGCTTAGTCCTTTTCAGGGTCACGGGGGAAGCTGAAGCCATCCCGGCTGACTTCGAGCGAAAGGCAAGGTATACTTTGGGCAGGTCACCAATCCACTACAGGGCCAACATGCAATTAGCCAATTAGCCTAATCCCCTCTGTGCATGTCTTGGGACTGTGGGAGGAAACCTATGGGGAGAACGTGCCAACTCCACACAGAAAGGCGCCCAGGTTAACCCCAGGGATCGAACCCATGACCTTCTTGCTGTGAGGTGACAGTGCTACCCATCACAGTTAAAAATATAAAGCACAATATTTTCATTAGTAGGCTGACTTTCATTACTTTGAAAGTTTACATATACAGTATTCCTTGTTGTGTCACAGTGATCTTGTACATGCAAACTTCTGACAGAAGTTCCTGGCAGAAATGTCCTGGGTAGGGTTGTTGTGCAGAACAAAATGGAATCCTGACCCACCCTGGGGTCCGCGGTGCACATTCAGAGGGGCCCGGCATTTTATAATTTAGGTACATTAGTGGGAATCATAATCCATCATCATTATTATTTTATTATTCATTATTAATCCCTTCTTATAGCTACATGACCGGTCACCTGAGCAGAATTGAACTGAATTGATTCAATTCAAAAACTAAAAAAAAAAAACAAACAAAAAAAAAAAACTATCAAGTAAATATTACTTTGGACTTCATGTGTCCTGTGGGTGGAAAGTTCTCGAGCAGAAAGTTTTATGACCACTAAATACAAAAATATATGATATCATTGTACACATTCTAATAATTTTCCTGAAAAAATATACTGAAAAATTTAGTTTACAGTTAAAAAAAAAAAAGGTTCCTGGCTACACAAACCTGCAATCTGTCTGTTATCTACGACAAAACACAGTCACCATTAACATAATTTTTAAGAGGCGTTTTAAAGAAACATGTTGCACAGTACTTGAAGCTAATCTTGCTAACATGCGGCCGTTTAGGACTTTTGTTTTGACGCGCGCGCTGATTGGCGCTGCTTTTTAAAACTCTGTTGCGTTCTTCACCATCAGCTCATAGCAACAAAATACAACCGGCTGTGTTTTGTATCCAGATAGGTAAATGTATAATTCAATAATTACTACCAGCTCGTAGCTTTCTTTATTTTGTCCGTAGCGCGATAGGTTTACAGAGTAGATGTACAGCTAGTCTGAGTAAAAACTAAGTCGCTGTTTAGCACAGTTAGCTAGCTAGCTGACAGGCTCGCGCTTCTACAAACTAACTAACAACTCTCTCAGTTTTTGTCCTCAAAGTAACGCCTTGAAATTGTTGTAAAGTCATTTGACGTCTTTTTTCTAAATGAAAAGCATGTTAATATGTAGATATAAAAAGTTACAGCGTTGATATTGACTTTGTTGCGCTTTATGATATGAACTAAGTTAGGGGATGTCGTTTGTGCGGGTTAACCGAAGGCCAGTGAGAACGAAGAAAGTGTCAGTTCCCAAGAAAGAATGGGTGGTAAGTGATTTTTATATGTAAATAAAGCGTATAATTTTAGCCGTTTTGCTCATTTTGATACTTCCCCCATCATTCAGAGCACAGTTAATGACCTGTCTGTGCACAAGTCTACAGCTGAGGAGCTGGTAAGAAGTTGAGAAGTTGCCTTTTGCACATTTTACCTCAGTTCTGCTCTGTCTTGTGTTATGTATTTGGTTTCTTAAATGTCTTTTTTTTCCTTCAGTCCATGCGTCATGAAATGCACAGATCTCGCAATAGAGCTGCTGCACACTGGGAGCTGAGGGAGAAAACACTGAAAAAGAGAAAGCCCCGGTCAACCAGCCCTCCTGGACTAGACCAAACCAGAATACGATTATTCAGAGAGGTAAACACACACAGGCAGACACACACACAGAATCACGCGGACCATCCGGCCTTCATCTTGTTTTCTCCTGAGATACACTCACTGATCACTCGCTTAACCAAACTAGTTCAAACTGACAGAAGGCCATGCAGTAACTCTGAACAATTGTGGTGAGCAGAAAAGCATCTCAGAACCCACAACATGTCAAACCCTAAGGCGGATGGGCTAAAACGGCGGAAGACCACATCAGGATCCACTTTTGTCAGCCAAGAAAAGAACGGTGAAGCTGCAGTAGGTACAGGCTCACCAAAACCGGATAACTGAAGACAAGGAAAGCATAGCGTGATCTGACGATTTCTGTTGAGGCACACAGATGGTGGGGGTCAGAATTTTCTGCAGCAGTATGAATCTATGAACCCAGTTTGCCTTGTATGGACGGTCCAGGCTGGTGGAGGGGGTGCAATGTTTTCTTGGCACACTCTGTGCCCATTAATACCAGTCAATCATCGCATGAACACCGTAGAATATTTGAGTCTTGTGGCTGACCATTTGCATCCCTTCTTTACCACAATTTGCCCATCTTCTAATGGCTTCTAGCATGATAATGCACCATGTCACAAAACAGACTGGCTTCATGAATATAATGTGTTCAGTGTTCTTTCGGGGGCTTTGCCAGTCACGAAATCTGAAAAGAACACCATAGTGCACCTGAAGAATCTGCAGGAATTGCATGATCGAGTCATATCAACATGGACCAGAGTCTCAAAGAAATGTTTGACATCTTGCGGTATCAATGCTAGGTAGATGTGGAGTGCAAAAGGAGGCCCAATCTAGTATTAGTATAGCTTAAAGTACTAGGTGAGTGTATATTTTAACATGCACTTACACATATCCTGTCACTACAAATTACTGTTTTCTTTGCTAACTTGAAAAAGGATACTCTTTTAAGAAATAATTTAAAGCTGCAACGACTACTAAACAAATCTGATCAAATTCAACAATGGCAAATTTCCTTATTGATTACTTGGTCTATGTTAGGGAGCACAAACTATGTGCTGTGAATCTATTTCAATCAGTTGGCTCATAAGTGGTTACATCATCTGATTGTCTTAATGTACACAATATACATTTTTAAGATATGTTGTGTGTCAAGTTTTTTTTTTTTTTTTTAAGTTGATTCATTGATTCTAGGCTTTGAAGCCCAAGAGTCAACTCCAAATCAGACCTTTGGAGTTGATTCCATACACTGGAAATGATTCACCTTGCACAAGTAAGGTAACCAGTGTGTGTATCAAATAGCAAGTGATCGATCAGTCATAGTAAAAGTTGGAAAAATGTGGAAAGCAAAATATAGTGTCCTCATATTTTGGGTGTCTGATTGGTAGTGGCAATAATATTTTCATGTCATTTTACATAAGACAAGCTCAGAGAAGATTTAAGAAGCCACTTGGCTTTTTTATAGGGTCTTTTTATAAGGTTTTGAAACACATCGCACTGCTACATGAGGCATGTTTGTGTATATGTAGATGTTCTCAGATCATTGTGAGCTGCAGGATGTTCTGACGCGGTCTGACCGAGCACTGGCAGTGGTAAAAGATCTGTTCGGCGACGCACCTCGCAGACAGAAAGGTGCAGTGTTATTTCCTCATCATATGTACTAATGTCTTTGAGGCTTATTCTCTAAAATATTTCTGTGTGGTGCGTGGTTTCAGGTTTTCCAAGCGTAACAATGGCGCCTGACTGTGAGTCCGATTCTGAACTTCCTGTGCTGCAGAAACCAGATCCACCAACACAGCTGTCACTGCTCAGCCAGTCCATGATGGACCAACAGGTACTGAGTGCCAACTAATGCTGTCTGGACTTGAAACAGGTATTCGACACTAAGACGTACAAATGGAGTGAAATTATTGCATTCTGGAGATAGTCTGTTGTATTTAGAACATCTGAAACATTTCTATAGCACCTGTCAACACTGCTTGTCATGTTAACGAGAAACCAAAAAGCACTTTTACCTCTGTTAAAGGTCGACACTTGAATTTTTCTGTAAATTATAAATACGCATCTTGTTACAGAAAACGTTAAATAAGAACGCCATTCATTCAGGGGTTCCCACATGTTTTGGACACGTCCTAACTGTATAAGTGAGCAACATGATATGAAATCTAATTTCTTTAGGCTTTAAATGAAGTGGATGAGCAAGGGGAAGGTCTTCAGGACGTCTTGGTCAGCTTCAACAGTGAAATTTGCAGGTCCTTTATCATTAATATGCTTCACATTATAACATGATTGTCATTGCTGCAGATTAATAAGCTTGGTAAGTAGCTAACCTGCTGTATGCATCGTTTCATAGGCCGAAGAGAAAAACGTGTAAAGCAAAGCCTCCTGTTTGGAGGACGACTCAGCAATTGGAGCAGCAGAACATGCCTCAGACTCCCTGTAATGCAACAGACTCGGAGGACCATGCAGGTACAAACGCTTCCTGTCAGTAGAATCTCACTGAAGTCACAGACATTTTACAAATCATTCTCTTATTTTTCTTTGCTTATTCTGGAAAGCGCTGAATGCAACCCTGGCTGTGCAGCGTCTGAAGTCGAGGCAGTCTCAGTCAGAGGCAGACCAGTCCACCGCTCTCGTCAGTCAGGTCCTCAACCCTGAACCGTCTCCCTCTAATTCTGGTAATGTTGCACACATTCATGCTTTTACCACTGAATCTTAAAATAAAGAAAAGTTTCTTTCTGAAAGCAAATAGGAAGTAGAGTTTTTTTTCCCCCCTCTAGTTGATGAATGAGTAAAGTTAAAAAAAAAAAGGTTTGGTGAACATTTTAAGCAAAACTTGTATCTTGAAAGCACAGTCTGCTTGTCCTGGGTGCCCAGACCTGAAATTTCTATATTTACATGTCCACTTGAATAATCTCATAACTGTCAATTGTCTTTCAGGTGGTAAGAGTAGGTCTTTCAGAACCACAAAAAGGCGTTCTCCGGAAGCCTCTGGCTTAAGTTCTCAGAGTGCTAACCAGTCGAGCCTGGAGATGCTGCAGGACATGCTGGCTCATGTGGAGACTGAACTTGGCTCCTTGGAGCCGCAGGAACTTTTTGGACCATCAGGGCAACCTGAGCTTCAGCATGGCCGTGGCCTTACTGGCTTCTCTGTAGCTCTTGTTGGTACTCTAGGGCGCATCGTCATTCACCTGAGACGAGTGAGGAAAGATATCAGTACTCAATAAGCAGTATGATCATTGATTTTTATTTTTTTGCTGAATGTATCATTTCCTTATTCAGAAGGATGAGGAGGTGCAAAAGGAGGTGCAGGGAAGGAAGAGGATGGAAGAGGAGATGAAGGAGCAGAGAAGCATGATCGATGCCCTTACAGCAGAGTGTCTCTCACTGAGAGAGGAAAGCGCTGGCCTACAGGTCACCTGTTCTCCCACTGTTCTCCTAATCATTTGTATTTGTGCTCTCATGATACTTTTACGGTCTTAATCCATACGCAGCGAATTGTGCAGTTCAGCTGAGCCTGAGTGTTGTGGTATTCTCATACAGGCGAGTCTGCAGGAGCGGATATCTGAAATCGAACAGCGGCTGGACATGGTAATCCTGGCAATGGGAGAGCTGGGAAAAGACGTCGACGCTCAGGGTGAAGAGGAAAACGCTGCAAGTATGGGCTACCACACACTATTGGTATTAGCTGCTACAGCATGCATCAGGTTCATCAGAGGTCCAATCCCAAATCAACATGATTTCACTTCCCCATTCATAACTTTAGTCTCTGTCTGCAGTTGGTCACTGTTTAACGTGGAAAATTAACAAAGGTACAACTCTGGTTTCATCTCCTTAAACATGCTGAGAGGAAAGTGCACTGCCAGTACAGTTAACTTGCTTCGGTAATCTGCCAACGTAGATAGAACGGCTGAGTACCTGACATGACAAAGTTTGAGTTGTGTAAAATAGCATGTAAATCAAACTGGTACATTTTAAATGTGGGGTTTACAGGTTGTTAAGTGGGGGTTTAAAATTCAGTTCTTTTTTTATGCGTAAAATTTATCACTCATGCGTGAAAATGGTTATTTGTTAAAATGTTGTAACTTCAGAACTGTCAGCTGCATGCTAGTCTAATCTGTCACAGTCCTGCATTTTAGCATCAGCAAGCAAATTTCTGGTTCGTGTGCATGTGTGTGCGTGTGACTTTGCAGGTGGAGGCCTCCAGTCTGCGCCTGCTGAGAGAGACCAAGAGGAGCCAGATCCGATCTCTCCTGCTGTGCTGCTCTCTCCTCCACACCAGAGAGACAGCAGAGCACCACCTACAGGTGTGTGTGTGCTACAGAAGTTGTTTTTTCTGTCATTGTTCCTTGTAGTATAATGATAAATTCACACTGGAAGTTAAACAGTAAATCATATTGACCATGATCCTAATGATCTGAAGCATAAACGATTCATCAAAAGTGAATCAATGTTTCACATTCACATCCACAGTTCACCAGAAAGCACGTGCCCGATCTTTGCACTTTGAGAGCTCTCACACGCCATGCAGCGGGTCACCAGGAGAGTCGGACAGCTCGTGCACTCAGTCCTCGTTCGCAAGCCTGCCTGAGAGAGTCCTGCCTCGTCCTGCGCCGCTGCTGAACCAGATATCCCAGGATGCCATGCTGGAGCAAATAGCCGAGTTAACCCGTCAGAACGCAGCGATCCGGGCTCAGCTGGAACACAACCACGCCTCTCTGACACAGTGCTCAGACAAACGTACATCGCCCCCTGCTGGGCCCCAGCCCACACAACAGGTAACATCATTCAGTATTGTAAAACTTGTTTAGGAGTAATACAGAAATGTTTTGTGTGAGGTTTTTTTTCCCTTTCTTTTCAAACTACACACATTCAGAATAGCACATTAAATAACTTTTTATTAGTTTAAACAATTGGAACACAGTAATGACTTTTTTTCTGTGTATTAGAGAAAATGCCTCAAGCAAAATGTAGTGCAATAAAACATTAAAGCCCTTGTTTTTGATAATGTACTACTTTTTTTCTGTCCAAGCAAGTGTGTCGTCAAACTATTAAATGGTAAATGCGGTAACCAAGAAAAGTACGCAAGTGTGCTTGCAGTGATCAACATGAATAAAAATAAAGTGTCGGATCACTTGAAACTGCAAGGAAGTGCCCTTTTAATGTTCCATAATTTGGCATTTAATATTCAGATTTCACATCATTTTCCAGATTTAAATGAATAAACATACTCATTTCCTCATCAGTCCAGCTGTACTGCTCTGCTGCTGTTTTTGTTATTGGAAATTCTGGTGATGAAAACCATGCCAAGTGACAGTAAATTTATTTATCAATTGTATACTATAAAATGGTTTCACTGTTTGTGAATACACATGATGCATAGTCATTTCTGTTGACATTTAAAAGTACAATTACATTTTTCACATATTGTTTGATCAAAATGTACCCTTCAGCAGAGAATTTTTTTTTTTTTTTTACTTAATTAAACTTTATTTTTTTTGTAGGCAAGTAAAATTACAGAATTGGCAAAATGACACACCTCATCCACTTAGCTGTATTTGTATTAACATGTCAGAGACCATCTCAAATTGGGTCTGTGTGTGTGTTTGTTTATTTTGACAGTGTGTGGGTATGGATGACTCCTCAGTGAGGCTCATGGAGGACAGACTTCAGGAGCTGAACAGGCAGAGTGCAGCAGCCAGGGCGAAACTGCTGGAGCTTATCGAGCAACAGAGGCAAACCACATCTCACAGTGTCTCCCCCTCCATCTCCCCCATCCCAGCACACTCCACCAGCCCCCCTCACACAGGTACGTGTCTGTGTTTGACAGCCATAACCAAGTACCATCTTTTACCAATATGACTAAGGAATGCCATGTTTTCATTTTAGGAACCTCTCCCAGACAGCATTATTGTATGAGTAATAAAATATGCAAGAAATAACAACCAGTTACATGTTCCAGTAATGGAAATCAATATCGCGCATGAACTGTTGTCTGTCTCGAATACTGTTTCATTAATAATTGAGAGGATTTATTTGGTTTTAAATTGTTCGGAAACATTTTGGAGCCAGCAGCAATTTAAGGTAATTTAAATTCCACGGACCCCCTTGAAGGATTCACTTCATGTAAATTGTTGAAATGTGTAGAATTAAATGTGTAGAAAACTTGAAATTACAGAATGGATTAGGTTGACATGATTTATAACAACAAATATAATAACTTTGGTAATAGTTGGTTGTGATTTCCCAACTGTAACTACATTAAAACAGCATCGGTGACGCCTCTCGGGTCACCAGACTTAAACAAGCACTATTTTAAGTGATTTGGAAATTTTTGTTTAGGGTTTTCTGTATGCAGTACATTTGCTCATATAAATATGAACATAAACTTTTTTTTTTTTTTTGCAGAAGCCATTTATCAAATCTGTTCTGTTTTTGCAGTTATTGGAAGGCGGACTCCTGAAGTGTGCGTGTCAGTACCTGAAAGAGCCCAGCCCTCTCATGGCAGGACAACCAGCAGAAGGTGGGTCGCATGCCCAATAACAAATCTGTTGGTACGATAAGACAATGCTCCACAGCATGCTTCACTGCAGCTGCTCAGGGTTTTAAACCATTTTGTTCTTTTTGCAGATCAGCTGAAGCACTTTCTCCACAAAATGTAGAAGGCAGACAAAAGCAGTCTGTTAATACACAGGTACACACACATCATACATAACTTCAACACACACACGTTCTCAACCCTGTGATTGGAGGAGATTGTTAGCACCCGTTATAATGAAGTCCTGTGCCAATAACCTTGCATTGAAATCCATGGCTTTGTCAGCCATATAAATTTTCTTGATGCAGACAAAGGTGTTGACTTTTTTTTTTAAGTTTTATAAAGTTTTATACAGCAGAATTTGTATATATAGTTTGCAGGTGCTGAATTTCAACACTACTTCTATTTCTCTATTTTACATTCACTTTTTTTTTTTTTTAATCTTCATAATAAAAGGTAAAAAGCCATGATCCAAGATAAAAACATGTCCACATCCTGTTTGTGTTTTGTGCAGGTGGATAAGCTGAAAAGAGAAGGCTGGTTTGCACTGTCTGCTCACGTCCGATAGCTTGATTGGCTGGAGGAGTGGTGGGACGCTACAGTTACACACTACTGGCATTCTATACTTCTTGTCTCCCTAGCTGTTTTAGTTTTTACATTTGCACGTGTCAATAAATAATAGACAAATTTTATTGTATTGTAACAGTGAATAACAATGATTAGAACACTTTCCCTTTAAGAATTCCATCAAATTCATAGATTCACAACAGTAACATATGCCGTAATAATTGGGTTTTAACCTGTAACAAAACTTTAAGTCCTTAGTCGTATCGTATCAGCATACTACACAGAGTGTGCTCTGATGTCAACAAATTTATGCAGTGTTTCAAAAGTGTCTGTGAAGTAATTATAGGAGGTAGAGCAAGACTTTGGTGATGAGAGACTTTGGTTTCACACGTGTAATTAAAAAAAAACCAAAACATTGGTTGAGGGTTTGTAGGGCTGAAGAGATCCTCGTAAACTGTTTTCATTCACTGGTTAGGAGGAATAGGTTCATCCATTATCTATACTGCTTGAGGCCCGGCCAAGTTGCATGTCTTTGTGAGGAAACAGGAGCACCCGGAGGAAACCCACACAGGGAAAACATACAAACTCTACACAGAAGGCTCCAGTTGGCTGGCACGGTCGAACCTAGAACCTTCTTGTTGTGAGGGAACGGTGCAAACCAGTGCAGCACCATGATAATCACAGTGCTGTTAAAGTGTAAACAGATGTTTTATCAAATACACAAGGAAATGTCACACATCATCATGGAGAACACTGCTCAGTTTTTTTTTGTTTGTCGCTCTAGATATCCAGAACATTGTTGTACATCTCTGTGCATAGGTTCAGTTTTTGTCCTGGATCACAGCTACAAAAAAAAAAAAATCTGAAACCTAAAATACACAGCATGAGTAATTCATTTCCTGCAGGTGAGCCGATTCAGTCAAATTATGGACGTTTCATTTACGTCAATTATCAGATATCTGTACCCAAAGTGACTTTATGCATTTCTCATTTATTCAACTGAGCAGTTGAGGGTTAAGGGCCTTGCTCAAGGACCCAGCAGTAGCAGCTTCTTAACCACTGAGCTACTACTGGCGACCTCACTTGATCAGACAGACAGTCTTGCACCAGGTTGTTTTTGTCCCAGTGAGATTATTGTGTTCAAACCTACCTAGAAAAAACAGTACCAAGAGGACACAAAAGGGTTCCGTTCAAACAGACTTAAATGTTGCATATGTGAAAGAAGCTTTAAATATTACAATCAGCGTGATCAGAGCATGGGGCTGCTTCAAAGTGCAGTTTCAAATCACCTCGCATCCTCTCTGCGGTGTGGCCCACAGCCTCCCACGTCTGTAGGTAAACTTGACTTCACATACTGACTCTGAGGTCTTAATCATAAAACAGCAGCCTTGTTCCTGGAGCTGAACAGAATATCTCAGCGTGATGCACTGCAGTTCCTCCCACCATCCACTCCCACTTTCTCTAATCCACATTTTATCATCCTCCTGTATTAAAATCTCCCCTTCTAAAGTACTCATTGCCCTTAGCCCTTCCTCGCTGAGCCGGGAAATGCACACGCAACGAGGTTTGTGAACTTCAAAGTGGCCTTTGCTTTTCTCGTAACCAATGCAGTGCAGGCGCACCAGGAAGGAAGCTGGCTCAGATATTTTGAAATAAAAGTCCTCCTCGACACCATCATCGATGGCCACTGGCCCCCTGGTGCTGTTTGCTGAGATCAGCCGCGGTGACCCAAGCATTTGAATGGACTCCAGGACAAAGTGGAAACTGTGGCACTCGCCTGGCTGGAGGTAGCACTTAAGGTCGGACAGGGTCTCCTGATGCAGCTGCATGAGGGGGCCCAGCCCCAGCTGTGCAGGATTAAACTCTGTCAGAGACATCAAGCGGTTCCAAACTCCTGCGTCAAAGGCCTGCGAGTTAAAAGCTGGTCCGGAGAGAATAAGACGGATGTGCTGGGTGACCTGAGCAATGGAGGAATTCGCGAAATCTCTAATGCGCCTTTCCGCTTGCACTGTATCTAACAATCGTGCAACATAAACACACACCTCTCTGTACTGTCGAGCTCGAGGAGTCACATCCTGCTGTGTCGAGGCTGCCACCACACTGTTCAGAACTTTCCGAATGGCCCGGACTGACACACCCTGAAACGATGTGACCCTGTGAAACCGGGTCCAGCAGGAATACAAACCCTCCACAGGACTAGATAGACGGAGACCGGCATGTAGTGGGTGCAGGTCCCTCAGAATTTGTGCCAGAACCCTGATGCTCTGGAGCAAGTTCTCGCTTCCTCCTTCACTCCAGCACTGCTCCAGCTCCTGCAGGAGTGCTGTGTCCACTCGAGCGCAGCTATGCAGCTGCTGAAGCATCGCGGTCAGTCCACCGCTGGGCTTTGGCTTGGGTTCCTCCACGACCTCGGCCAGGCAGTCCCACACCAGGAAGCTGAAGATGGTCCATAGAGTGCAGTCATCACCACACTCTGCACCGTGCAGGTGATCCTGATCACGCAGATCATCCCAGGTGTGGAGGTCACTATGGCTCCCACTGCGGAGGAGAGCATTGGCATCCTGCAGGAGGTTCAGGGACAAACAGCCTCTCTCAGAGAGCTGCACGCCTGGAGAACATAAATCATAGTGAGTAAATGAAGAATAAACAGTAATGCAAATAATGCACCAGGTTCATGACTAGGGCTGTTCATTTGTTCATTTGAAAATTGCGTTGCTTCCATAAACAAAGAAAACTGCGTAGTCAAATAAGCATTCTGAAGGAATTTCACGAATTGATCGACAATTCTAATTAATAGATACCCACAGTATATTGGCTTTTCATTTTGTGAACCAGGATTTGGATTAATATCCTCCACCTTCAACTCATCTTCACACAGATGTGCTGAATATATGCTCACTAAGTAGAGGAAAATGTAAAGGTGTTGTAGACCGTGTGTGAAGCACTATATAGTCAATAGGATGACATTTGAGTTTTTTTTTTTTATTTAATTAGAAAATAATATAGAATTGCTATGATGGACGTAGCTCTTTTCCTACATCGGCCACCCAAACCCAAGATTTTAGAAATGTACTTCGGTGAATAATGGCACCACATGTGGATTTTTCTTTTTGCCTTTCAATCTGCAAACATTATGAAAATGTGACACTCATGTATATTGTCAACGTACTTCGAATCTCAAGTTCATCCACCCTGCTGAGGAGCCGGTCTGCGTCCTGAGTCTTTTCCATGAACAGAGCCACCAGAGCCTCTAGCTGGGCCGCGTCCTCTAAGCTTACGCCGTCTAGAAGGCACTCTTTGATTGTGCGACGTGGCAGACCCACTGCAACCCCCAGCTCACACACGTTCAGCCTGGCTTCACCTCCCACAGCCACGCCTAGTTGAACTCTCACCTTCTGAAGCACTCCTAAAAAGAAAAAGAAAAAAACAAACAAACACGTTCCTAAGCATCATAACCCAGGACGACACGATTGAACAGCGATGTGTGGGAACATCATTTCACCTGAGTAAGGCAGGTGTCCTGCTGCCATGTCTTGCGACTCCTCTACTGCCACGCTGACCTCTTTGCTGTTCAGTGACAAATCCTTAAATGAACTACTGACTGAAAAATTAAAAACATCAGTCATAAATCTGTTATAGGTCCTCTTGTCAACGTACAACCCGAATTCCGGAAAAGTTGGGCCATTCTTTAAACTTGAATAAAATGAAAACTAAAAGAATTTCAAATCACATGAGACAATATTTTATTCACAACAGAACATAGAGAACATAATAAATGTTTAAATTTTATGCACAAAATGAGCACATTTCATATTTGATGCTTGCTACAGGTCCCAAAATATTTGGGACAGGGGCATGTTACCCATGGTGTAGCATCTCCTCTTCTTTTCAAAACAGTTTGAAGACGTCTGGACATCGAGGTTATGAGTTTCTGGAGTT
>JAQLOM010000019.1:12204927-12218259 GCA_030068315.1 Chrysichthys thysi
ACACACACACACACACACACACACACACACACACACACACACACACACACACACACACACACACACACAAACAGAAACACACAGACTTGAGATATAGTCCTACAGTCCCATTATCATTACTGTTCTCTAAGGTTTTTTATTTGGACTTACAGCCCGACCCAATCAGAAGCACACAACTCCGGAGACTTCATCTGACCGGCCAGATCCGGGAGGCCCTGTGCCACGCCCTAGCGATTTACCATATCTCATAGTTGGAGTGGTGGTACTGGGAGCCCTCGTGTTTATCATTGTAGCCTTCATTCCATTTTGTCTGTGGCGAGCCTGGGCCAAGCAGAGTGAGTGTGCCAGTGACCAGTTATTCCTTAAAGCTAACGTTAACTCCTGATGTTGACTATCGACTTTATTAATATTAATATTATTAATTTTAACTATCAACTTCTCTGAACAGGTTATTTTGTTTCCTGTAAGGAGCAGAAGTGTATTTCTGTGTTAAGTTTATATTATTTTCAGATATTATTTTCAGATAAGTCCACTGTTAATTCTTGACACGTTTGTATTTCAGAGCAAACGACAGATATGTGCTTTCCAGCTATGGCTGCACCCCTGTCATCCTGCCAGTACACCATGGTGCCAATGCAGGGCATGGCTTTAGTAGGGCACTGCCCTGCGGACTCCCACCTGACACCCAGCCATACTGTGTACGCACCCAAAGGAGAGTACACTGCTAACGGGAAACATCACACACACAGACTTCCTGGATTACACCAGGTACGCATTTAGCATGTACACCAAAGGAAAACATTAGTCACCTTGAAGTGGGCTGGATTAGAAACAAAATTATACTCCCTCTGAGCCTAGTGCTGATGAAAATCCTAAGAGATATTTCCTTAACTGAATAAATAACATACTTGTTTGCCTGACATGTGAAATTCTGTTTCTATTACAGGAGAATGCAGATTGTGAAATGGAAAATGGTACATTTTTGCCTCAGAGACTTTCCAATGGACATGCCCATGCTTATCACTACTCCGTGGGGTAAGAATCAGTAATACAAATTTTAGGGGTTGTGCATCAGGTTTAGAATCGATGGATTATAATCAAGACTTGTTTATCATCTGTGAATAATGTCTGCTTTGACTTCTTCGATCGCAACTCAAGGCTGAATTACTAGATGATTTAGACTTTGACTCACATGGTGTGTTGGCTGTCCACAGTGTTCCCGGTCATGTAGAAGATGATGGCTGTTGTGAGCCAGACGACTCTACCATGGAGCTCCTGAGCCCCGATCATCCTGAACATGGGCAGGAGAACCAGGCTACCCAGTGTTTAGGTTAGTGCATTACACAGTGTGTGTTCCCAGGATAAGCTTCAGATCTACCACAGCACTCACCTTGCTAAAGCAGGATGAGTGGATCATGATTACAGATTATCATTGACAAGCGGTTATATTTTCTCCAGACTTGTCACTGTTACCAGCATCAGAGGGCGTTGGCACGATGACATCCATTGAAGATGCAACACAACAAGAAGTTGTCAAGATTCAGTCTGAAAGCCAGTTAGAGGAGCAAGTACTACATGATGGATGAAAAAAAAAATGAGGGTGCGGGGTACATGAAACAAAACAAACAAACAAAAAAAAAGACAAAAACAGAAGAGAGACAGTATTTATTTTTGTATTAAAGATACATATTTATATATTTATGCTCATGTAAATAGTTTTATGTTGTATATATGGATTGTTTATATGAGAGAAAAGTGTATTACTGTGTTCGCTTTGTCACCACCAGGATAAAGAAAGTTCCTCGTGCAAGCCGTGATGTTTTGCCCATTGGAAAAGTTAACACTATCATTCATTTTAAAAAACATCATTACACTGTAAAGAATGCTTTAACATGAAGATCTTGAGCATAAGTCTTGTTCATGAAAAACTATTT
The DNA here is from genome assembly GCA_030068315.1 of Chrysichthys thysi. NCBI lineage: Eukaryota > Metazoa > Chordata > Actinopteri > Siluriformes > Claroteidae > Chrysichthys > Chrysichthys thysi. The sequence continues at coordinate 12,206,862 of JAQLOM010000019.1, forward strand.
AAAACAGTATTTATCGGCGTATAAGTTCCTCAGATGTTATTCAGAAAAAATCTGCCAAAAATGATCACTGGTGGTGCTCAGCTTCTTGGTCAAGTGTTCAAATGTTTTGTAGATATATCACTAAAAAATATGTATTTCATCATTAACAAAGTATTAACAAACGTATGCAATGTATAAACACCTTGCTTTCAGTAATATTGACTACATGTTTTAAGAAGTGAATGGGAAACCTGGAATGAACACAACTACCTTCAAATACTGATTTTCAGATTTTCAGATTTATGAAGCTTTCACTTCCAGCTTTTACTTTCATTTTGCTGCCTATTTGTCCGGTTTATCCTAATTGACTAATCACATTTAACCTTTTTATAAACAAAAATAAGCAAAGAGTTGTAGATACAATACTATACAAAAATCAGAGACTGCCCATTTGTTTTCAATTAAAATGCCAAATTTTTATATACAATGAAAAGCATGGTTAAATAATTATATTTAGCTGCCTTCATTCTGAAAACTGAAAATCATAGTTACATTTACAGTATCCACTAGACTGTCTAAAGAGACAACACTACTGTATCAGTATTAGCCTTCATACAAAGTGCTGAACAATGAAAATAAATGAAGGAAAACTCATGTTCGAAGCGAACCTGGCTGTTGTGGTTACATGACAAAGCATTACTGCATGTAAATAAAGCTGAAGACATTACACCTACCCCATCTTCATGTGAATTTTTCAGTTTGACAATGTTTCTTTTGCATTGCACAAACTAATAAGTCTTCACATTTTAAGAAACATTGAGTGTTGAATATTCCAGAAAGACTAAAAACTATGCTGAGTGCCCTCTGAATATCAGGAAGTCATACTAAATCTATCAATAAAGCTGTGAGACAAATACAGTGGAACCTCTGGTCACGAACTTAATTCGTTCCGAGACTCTGTTCGTGACCCGATTTCTTTGCGAACCGAATCAATTTTTCCCATTGAAATGAATGTAAATACAATGAATGTGTTTCATACTCAAAACATGTTTTTAAAGTGTAGTATGGGTTTATGTGTGGCAATAAAACAAAGAAAAAAACTAAAATAACCTTAATTATAGAAAAATAAAACTAATTGAAATAAACAGATGATTTTAATGTGTGAAAAGTTAGTAAATTTTATTTGGCTTAGTTTTAAATCCAAAACATTTCAATATCCAAATCATTTTATTATCCCTCATATAGGTTGGTACTAAAATTCAGTTTGTTAAAATTGTGAAATGTATTACCACTTTAAATACTGTAAAGAATAAAAGTTGTGCACCTTGAAAAACATAGCGACAATAAGAAACACATACATGAATTACACATGGTAAGTTTAAGTTTTCTAGTGTTGTTCTTTTTTAGTATGTTTATATCCAAGCAAACAGACGCAGATGAGACTCGTCACCCTTTAGGCCTGCCTGCTTGTTCAACCTGCCTCCTCTCCATCCATAGCTGACACTCGACCACAGCCCCCCCACCACATATTTTTATTTTAATATATTATGAAAAAAGCCCACAAAAACAACTATATAGCCTATTAAATCACCCTTGTACATCAACACTCTTAGACTGAACTAGTGACTTTGAAATGTGATACAATTAACATCAGTAGCCTAAGGAGAAGAGAAGAAAAAGCAGGAAAAAGAGAAAGCTAATGAGATGAAGAACTAGTTTATCTATTGCATAGTGGTCACCGTTGGAGTGTTAGAAGCTTACTTGAGTCCCACCACAAATTCATTAGGGAAGGTTGGAAAGACTAATCAGATGTTTGTGGAATGAACCTTAAAATAACATTGAGAACCATGTTTTCTTTTAAAGGTGTTGCGTCTGCCTCAAGAATCTAGTCAAACATTTTTATTGACATCTTTGTCTATTCAGTCAACATTAGCCCTGGTAGTAATAGACAAATAATCAATGTCAATAATTATGAATACTTCTTTTTCATCCACTTTTTGTTATGTAAGCCTTTGCATTTTTATTAGTGATTATTCTTATATGTATAGCAAACAGCATGCATCGTGAGAGAAATGATCACTGAATACATGTTTTGTGCATGAATGTGAGGTGTAATTACACCTTGATGTTTGAGTTTAGAACGCTATAGGCCAAAATGTGGCTTAGGTGCTATTACTAGATGAGTTTCACCATCAGAAGCTTTTTAATAATTTTAACACCTAATCACATAGTTATCTTCTCTCCTCAAATGCACTTTTGCAATAATTTAATGCCACCCCTGCGAATCCTGCCCCCCCCACCCCACCAAAGACAAGCTATGCATTCTGCATAAGAGTATGAACACAATGATCGGCAGCGGACCTGGATATGATGCTAAGAGCACCAACTGGGCCAGGGAGGACACCGATGGCAGATTTATTGTAATTAACCAATGTAGTCTAATTACTAAGAAGGATTACTAAATTAAATGTAGTTATTACTAAAAAAAAAATTGTTTCCTAAATCAAATATTTCATCATCTGAATACAAATGATCTATAAATATGTACTATTTGCTATTATTATTATTTACTGCGCATATTCTTTGCACAAAAACATTCAGAATGTTTCATAAAAGTACTGCTGAACCAATAAAACACAACACAATTTATGAAACAAAACCATTTTAATAAAATCACCTTTGTATATTTACAAATATCTACAAAAACAGTTTTCACATTTTTTTCCATAAATAAGTAAAAATATTTTAACTTGAAATCTGTTAATCACTAAAAAAAAAATCTCTCTTTAGTCTCTTTAAGAGAAGGGGAAAACTTGGAAACTCCCAAGACCTTACATCCATATACCACAATCAGTGAAGGCTTAAGGCCATTCAAAAAAAAAAAAAAAGAAAAAAAAAAGGGGGGTATTTGTTGTGGCATCATGTCAGGTAGTAACCACTTTGGTCATGTGGGCATTGATGTCTCAGTGGTTATTAATGCTATTAGCAAACACAAGTGTTTGATCTATGGCTGATAGGGTTTTAGAAAAATATTTCAATGTGTCATGCCACAGAAAACCATATTTTCCCAAAGGTTAGGTAATTTCATTCAACAGACAGAATGATTTACAATTAGATAGCACTGCACATGAGGCCAATATTTAATATATTTGCTATTCCAACTTTAGACAGCAGAGGTCCCATCATGCCCGAGAATGTGGCTGATGTTGTGAGCTGGGCGATTAGACTGTTTGTTAGAGTCAGAGGAGGAAGTATTTGCAAGTGACAGTAAAGGGGACATTGGCATCGAGGAACCATCAGGGGGCATTGCTGAGGCTATTTCAGGAAACAGAGAAGTCAGGTTAAAGTTGGATAAATGAGGAGTAATGCCTGAGGAGTTTGCAATGGGCATCGGGGTTATATCAGTCAGCAGTGGATAGCTTGGCTGTGCAAAGGTCACAGGACGTGGTGGGGAAAGAATAGATCCAAAGCGGTTGTTTAGTGGAGTAGTGCTACTCTTATCAGCACTTGGACTTGTAAATATCTGATTTGAAAAATACTGTATAGGAATCTCATTTGGAATGCTTGGATGAGCAGCAGGTGAATAGGAGGTGTAGAAAGAAGGAAGAGTGTTCTGAGGCTCTACAGGAAGGAGAGCAGGGGTGCGTGAAGCACTGGACTGGGTGACTGGGGGAATAAAAGATGCATTTGCATTAATTGGAGGTGGAGGGTTCATACTGCCTTCACCAATAAAGGGAAAGCCAAAGTTCTGAGTGAGATGCTGATCTGACACCAAGTTGCTATCACTGCCAACCTGTGCACCATCTGGCATAAAACGCACAATACTTCTGCGTCGAGATTCCCCACCTGTCTGTGGCCGTCCAAGCAGTACTCCCCCACCTGAAGGAAGTGGCAATGGACTTTCAGCCTCAAATGTGTTTACAGGTCTCAAGTTGCCAGACCTTGGTCGATCTCCTGGGCGGATTTTTGAGTTTTGTGGATCTGGTCCAATATGATGGGCTCTCTGATTGACAGCTGAAAGTGACCTGGAAGAGCCTTGAGCACGGCCTGTATCCGAGCTACTATGTGGTGTTGATGGAGGATGGGGCAGAACTGATCTTACAGACGAACCATGTAAATTTCCACTAACCTGAGAAATGTGCCCCTTATTGTTATCCCCAAGATGCATGGGAGGAGCTGTCTGTGTAGGGTGCAAATTAGGGCTTGAGACTTTAGCCTGCAGTTCGCCAGAAGAAACTCCAGGCACACAGTTATACTCTATACTTACTGGGGGACAGCCTTGTGCAGCCCTCTGATGTCCAGTTTGTTCGGGAAGATGTGGAGCCAGTAGACTTTGCATAAAACTCTGATGGCAGGACTCCTGCTCACGTGGCAACCCTGCTCCAGTTTGTAGCCCCTGTGCTGAAGGATGTCCCCCATATGTACCACGACTACGTCCATCACCAGAAGAACCAGCCCCCATTCTGAATCCGGTTTGTGGCGGAGGACCCCTCTGAGCTGGAGCCACAGATTTACTGGTCATATCCCCACTGCGAGACACTTGCACTTCAAAGTTGTTTACTTGAGGCCCATTACCAAGAGTCTTGAAAGGTAGACGCTCAGATATCCGCTGAATGTCTGGAGCCCCTGAGTGTTCTTGGGGTAGTCTGCCTTGAGCATTATGACTAATACTACCTTTGCCATGTGAGGAGTCAACATAACCTTGCAATTCAGACTGATCCTGTGAATTGCCACGACCTGTCTGTAGTGTATGAAGTCCCATACGTTGGTCACCAGCAGTTGAAGTCTTCCCAATAAGTGCCTCAGCAGAATAACTAGACAGCCGATGACGCTCCTGTCGAGATGGAGTACAAGCAAGGTCTGAAGAACGAGAAACTGGATTACTAGCCTGTGAAGTTAACTGCTGCTCTAAGGTGCGAGAACCCATTAACCGTTGCATAGCTCCATGATCCTGTCCTGGCTGGCGGTCTTGTTGATTCAAATGGTTGTTCTGATGAGCTCTGGGGCCTGGTTGTTGACCCTCACAATTCTTCTCCTGTCTACTAAAGTGTTGTTGTTGCTGAAGTTGTTGCTGAAGATGTTGATGCCTTGAGTGTGAACCTTGTTGCTGCATTTGTTGCTGCTGTTGGTGTGGCTGTTGCTGCTGTTGAAGTTGCTGCGGTTTTTGTTGTTGGTGTTGTGGTTGCTGCTGATGTTGATGCTGCTGGGACTGTTGCTGCTGCTGTTGGTGCTGCTGAGCTTGCTGTTGGTGCTGCTGAGTCTGCTGTGGTGGTTGATGCTGTACACCATTCTTCTCCAAGTGATGCTGCTTCTGCAAATTAACAGGAGGTCCTGTCTGACCACCTCGCACAACTCTCTTTTTATGGACACTCTGATCTTGTAGAAGAGTCCTCTGTTGTATATTGTGGATCTGGGTGTCTGGTTGTGTAAGGTGATGCTGAAGTTGGTAGAGGTGTCTCTGCTGTTCTTGGTGGTGTTGATGTTTGAGGTAATGGCTTCCTCCTAGGATCTGTCCAGATTGTGGTGTGCCATGCTGTATGTGTCCCTGTTGTAGGTGCAGCACACTAGGTTGATTTTGTTCATGTGGTGCCAGTTGAGGAGGGCAGTGTCCTTCAGATGGGCGAAGCACAGTGGTCATAAAAGTGTTTCCTGAAAACAGGGCACCTCCTCCATCAGAATGGTTCCCAGCCATAACTGATGAGGAATTTGGGGGCATTTGTCCAGACATCGCCTGGACATGTTCTGTTCCTTTAACATCTATCCTAGCAATACTTCCAGCCGGGCATGGTTTTGAGCGCTTGTTTATGGGAAGAGCAAGGTCCTCCTGGGCAGACCGTTTTGGCATATCCTTTTGATGATGTTCCGATATCCCAGCACCTATGTGGGTTCTCATGAGTGCACTTTTCAAAGGTGTATATTCATTAACTTGTGCTGGGCCAGAGCAGCTTTGGGTGACCTGAGATGATGCCTGAGACACTAGAATTGTTGCTCCCCCTGGTGATGGGACAGATACTTGCTGACCAAGGTTTGGAGACCCTGGGTAAGACTGGATGGAGCTTGGTCTGATAAGATTATTAACATTTAGGCTAGTAAGGGTACTGGCTTGTGACTGTGAATAAGCTGTGTTCAGAGGAAGACGGACACCAGATGTACTAATGCCAGATGCCTCAACTAGTGATGAAGTCTTTGACACAGTTATATCACCTTGATTTGCTGGCTTTAACTGCTGATTTGTGACCCTTTCTTTGATTATGGGGGTTTGCTGTGTTTTTGGGATTTCCCATCTAGTGGTAGCTGTACTTGATGGGTTGTCACCACTGCAGCTATCACTCTTTCTTCCTGGGCTGTCTTGCTCAAATATAGCTCTTGCAGCCATTGCTAAGATTTCTGCCTGCTCAGAAGTGAAACTAAAAGATCCAAATGTATTAGGAGATGCAGTAATATTTTGACCTGTTGGAAGCAGTGATGCAACTGAAAAGCCTCTGTTACTTGAAGCTCCTGCTGTTGGTGAATCAGTGTGTCTATTTGCCACTAGATGAGAATCATAGGATTCATTTCCCATTGATGATACCTCTTGTGAAAGAACCGTTTCTTTTTCCAAAAAAGAATCTGCATCAGATATATTCTCTGTGGTAGTACTTGAATGTTCACCTCGGCTGAGTTCTTTGCTTGAATTTGACTGACTCAGTTTGATACCAACAGAATGAATCTGACTAGGAGTTGTCGCAGACATAATGTCTGAATGCTTAAGAAGCTTGCTGAAAGTGTTCAAATTCCTGGATTCCTGTTGTAGAACTGGTGCTGTTGTTTCTGATGGATCTGTACAAGTCGATGCTGTGGAGTGCAAAGCAAAAGGTGTCTGCATCTGTGAAGTGGCTGCAGCTTTAACTATTGCAGGCTCTGTCTGAACTTGTGGAACTTTCTCTAGGAGGGATCCTGATTCCAGACTCTTTGTTGGATCAGCACTTGTGCCTGAAGGTACGTTCTGGGGTTGGAGACGTGCAGTTTCAACAGATGAAACTTTCAAATCATTTTCTGAAGAACTAATACGTGTGAGTGTGGTTCTGTTCTGAACTAAAGTAGGACTTGATTCTGTTTGTATGCAAGTAGTAGAACAATTGTTGACTGTTGGTTTATCTTGAGAAATAAGTGCACTGGATGAAGTGTTATTCATCATTGATTTTGTGGAAGAAGTAAGACCTCTGTTCAGTGTGCTACACTGAGAAGGGAGAACACGAACTGTTGGTTCATTTTGCTGAAGGTCAGAATTATTGGTTAAAACAGCTTCACTGCTGGCATGGACTACTGAGCTATTCTCAAGGGAAGTTACAGAATTACGGGTGCTAACTGTTTTACCATACGATGGGGGAGTTGTAGCAACATTTTTTCCGTGACTCTGAGATACTTTATTGTCCACTAGGGAAGTGACACTTGTTGTATTTGTTGCTGAATTGGCTGGGCTGTGAATTAATTTACTATTTGATGTGACACAAATGGCTGTAGAAGTACTGCATGTTGAAGTAACACTGATGACCATGGATGTATTTACAGTACTGGTTTTGTGGCTCATATCATTGGCAGAATTCATAAAGTGAATATCGGTTATAGTGGATGAATGTCCCTGTGCTGGATTTGACTGAGATGACAAACTATTTGCTGGCTTTGCAGCAATTCGGCACATGTTTCTCTTCTGACTAGGTTCTTTTCTCTTGACTGGTCTGGCCCTTTTAACTGATGTCTGTTTGGGTTGGTTTACAGATGGTACACTACCCTTCTTTGACAAGATGTTAACTGCACCACTTACTGATGTTGACACAGGTACAACAGGGGGCTGAGCAGTCTCAGTGGATGTAACAACTCCTGAAACCAGCTTGGATAGCGAAGACTGCACTGTAGTGTCTGAAGGTGGAGTAATTTGCAGCTGTACATTGCTTTGATTGGAGGCCTGTGAAATGCTTTGATTGGAGACTTGTGAAATGCTCTGGCTAAGGCTAGTGAGGGCACCCAAACAATTCAATGCAACATTGCTGTTAGGCTCCTCACAGGTGGACTGAATGATTTGTGTAGTACTTTGGTTAACCTGAGAACTCCCAGTGTCTGCCGATTTCACTGACTGCAAGACATAAACCTGTCCATTCACAGTGATCGTCTGGGGTGTCTGCGTCTGAACTTGTGCTGAAGGACGTGGAAGTATTTGAACCAGTTGTTTAGCTTGAGCCGTAGTGGGACAGGGGTTGTTGGATGTGGTTATTTGATTAGCCAAAGTGGGAACTACAGGTGGCACAATGTTAGTTTGATGGTTCTGTTGAGTGGGTGGCATTGTTGGTGTCTGGATTATAACAATATGCTGGCATGACGCCTGATTGGTCGCATCCTCTCTAATTACTTGTGGGGTTGGACATGTACTGGCCTGCTGCAAAATAACAACATTTGGATTGTTCTGAGGCAGGGAAGTCCCCATTACTGGGGTTCCATCTGAATTCATTTGCATAACCTGCATTGTCTGGAGTACTGGCAGTGTGGTGGATTGAGTCTGGGGCACAAGTGTTTGCTGAACAGGGGTCACAACGGCAGACTGGGGTTGGGGAATTATAGCTGGCTGGGCTTGGGCTTGAGATGACATATTGGGTTGCAGTTCATGCTGAGGTGGCATGGCAGGATGGATTTGAGGCTTGGGTTGTATGGCTGGGTATGTGTGAGACTGAGCTGATGGAGGGACAGGTTTGGGTAAAATTGTGGGTTGAGCTACAACGGTTTGTGACTGAGTTAATAACCCTGTCTGGGGTACAAGAGGTGGTTGATGAAGTACCACAGGGGTCTGGGATACAAGTGATGCTTGAGTAACAACAGGTGTTTGTGGACATGGAAGCACAGCTGGTAACAACTGGGGAGGGTTAGGCTGAACAGGGATGCATGCTGGTTTGGGGGTCTGCAGTTGCATAGGAACTTGGGTTTGTACTTGGAGAGGAACAGGATGGATTTGGGGATTAGTCACAACAGGACATACTGACAGTTGTGGAATATTAGGCCCAGAGGTACTGGCTTCTGTGGCCAAAGCTCGACAGACAGGCTGTACCGTGTTGCCAGTAAGCTGTAGTGTTGTCCATGTAGTCTGTGTACTGCTAGCTGTCCTAAGATGAGCAGAATTGCCTGGTAATGTTTGAGTAAGAGACATGCTTTCAGTATCCTGTGGCAGCACTGAAGAAGCATCAGAGACAAGTGTGTTACTGACCATGTTTTGAGGCACAGAGGATAGACTAAATACAGGCTGAATTTTGACAGGCATTGTACAACTGGTGGAAGACGCCAGAGTTGATGTAGACTTGGCTGGCTGAGATTCTTGAGGACTAGGGGCAGTAACTGCAAGCTTAGGACATATGCCTTGAAGAGTAACAAAATTCCCAGGTGGAGGCAATTTTGGAACAACAGGTGCCACAGCAGCATACTGCTCCATGACCGCAACACAGGGCTTGGACACAGCAGGAATAAGGGTCGCTAGTGGAATATGAGAAGATGTAGTAGAGGTTACTGCAATTTCATTGATCTGTGCTCCATTTGCAACACCAAGTGTTTGACCTGGATCCATTTGAACATTGCAAGATGGTTGGATGGCTAAAGCATTTACTGGCTGCTTATCCAGGTGAGAAACAGGATTTGAAGGAGCAGACATTTTACTTGCTGAACAAGCCAAATTCTCATTAGAGTACACAATTATTCCCTTTGACATCAAGTGAGTTGGTGTTATTTTGGCTACTTTAGCACAGCGCTGCTTGCCCTTCCAGTGGATAGTGGGGTCATCTAGAAAGTTGATCCCATTGGCTTTGAGGAGCTCTATGTAATGAGCACTTTCCTTTCTTAAGTCCTCCACCTGCTGTCGTAAGCGTTTTATCTCTTCTGCTGTAGAGAAATGGTCAATATAGATTTTAACTAATTTGAGTAGAGCACCTATTCACAGTACAGTAGCCCCTAATACAAGTACCACTCTATATCTCAATTAAGCACTGACTTACTAAATGTTTTTTCTTGTATTTAACCACATTTTCACAATAGTTTCCAACAGGGAAAGCTGGCACTTGTTTCCTAAAACCATTCACAGCACTTTGTCAAATTGCTGCTCACAGAATCTCAGCTAAACAAACCTAGAGGAAAATACTAACTACCCTCTTATATATACACAGTTGCTCACAGACACCCACGATGGGCTAGGCATTTTAACAAGAGGAAGAGGAATATCACCCCTTCTACACAGAAACAGGGTTAATTATGCTCTCTTGGACTTCCAAGAACAGATGCTTATGATACTGCTGGGATTCAAATTCACAATAAAAAACAGAATGAAAGCTATACTTCTACATCACTTGGAAGCCCAAATTACTGGAAACCATAAGGAACAGTTAGCAACCTACCAACCCATGCGAAAGACACCTCTTACCTTGTACTTTGTCTCCTCCACTGAGCAGCATTTGATCATTTTGTTGCTTCAGCTCAGTGATATAACGAAAGGCTTCCCCTAGAATCATATTCTTACTCTAAAAAAATAAATAATGAGTTTAGAGTGCAAGCTTATCATACATCATATATAATTCCATTTACTTTGCACTGCGCATTACCTGTTTCAAGGCTTGAGAGCAAGGCAAGAGATCTCCAATTCGTTTGATACCAGTATTAATCTTCTCTTTGCGGTGTCTTTCAACTAAATGATGCATGGGAGTGTATTGTACATTGAAAGTTTGAAAACAAAGAAGAAAAAACACCACCAAGTGAGCATGAACCGTGAAGTCATTTTGACAGTCCTATTTCATTATATTTGTGAGAATCCAATGACTAAAGGACCTAAAAATAAATGGTCAAATATGGACTGGAAATCACAATATTGTGTACAGACTCACAACTTCTCTCTCTCACTCACTGCGGGATTGTGGCTCACTCATATAGTCAACATCCACGCTAGCACTACTACTACTGTTATTGCTAACAATACTACTTGTATTGCAAGACCTCGCTCGTTCATTAATCAAAATTTATTAAAATTTCTTGCTCGTCTTACAAAACACTCACAGACCAAGGTTCCACTAAAATTATATATTACACACACCCCGGATTCCAGAAAAGTTGGGACGTTCTTAAAATTTGAATAAAATGAAAAAGACTTTCAAATCACACGAGCCAATATTTTATTTCACAACAGAACATAGATAACATAACAAATGTTCAAACTGAGAAAGTTTACAATTTTACGCACAAAATGAGCTCATTTCAAATTTGATGCTTGCTACCAGTCTCAAAATAGTTGGAACAGGAGCATGTTTCCCATGGTGCAGCATCTCCTTTTCTTTTCAAAAAGTTTTGGTGTTGGAATTTGGTCCCATTCTTGCCTGATATAGGTTTCCAGCTGCTGAAGAGTTCGTGGTCGTCTTTG
>JAQLOM010000019.1:12246793-12267875 GCA_030068315.1 Chrysichthys thysi
GTGTGTGTGTGTGTGTGTGTGTGTGTGTGTGTGTGTGTGTGTGTGTGTGTGTGTGTGTGTGTGTGTGTAAAACAGATAGTGGTTATCCTGCCTATCTGGGAGCTCGTCTGGCCTCGTTTTATGAGCGCGCCGGCCGTGTGAAATGTCTCGGTAATCCCGAGAGGGAAGGCAGCGTTAGCATTGTGGGAGCGTGAGTGTTTCTCTCTGAGCCGTTAACCTTTAATTTCATCAGTGACACCATTGCTGTTGGCTTCCTCTTCATATAAATGAGATGGTGTATAACCTCGTAGGGCACAGCCAGAAATGATATAGAGTCCAGTTGCTGTTATTATGAGATTGATGATGAGTCTTGGGGTTTTTCCTGCAGTGTGTCGCCCCCTGGTGGAGATTTCTCCGATCCTGTGACATCTGCTACACTGGGTATCGTACAGGTAAGAACTGACATGCAATATTTTTTGTCCATTCCTTTTTGTAGCATAGTTTTGCTTTCATAATCCCTCTTGTTTTTTCCTCTCAGGTGTTCTGGGGTCTGGATAAGAAACTGGCCCAGAGGAAGCATTTCCCGTCTGTGAACTGGCTGATCAGCTACAGCAAGTACACACGTGCGCTGGACGAATACTACGACAAGCACTTCCCCGAGTTTGTGCCGCTGCGCACCAAAGCTAAGGAGATTCTGCAGGAGGAAGAGGACCTGGCTGAGATCGTACAGCTCGTTGGCAAGGTGAGGAAGATTGCACGAATATCTGCGTTCTTCTGAAATTATCTTACAAGTCAATGATTTTAAACGTTGGGAAACGACAGAAATGACTACAGGGCTCGTCACGGGAAAACGTGGATCGAAGAACAGATCCGTGTTTTTAACTTGCTTACAGCAACCTTGGCTTGAATAAAGGCATAACCGTTTATTTTATTTCGCTTTTTCTAACACAGGCTTCCTTGGCTGAGACGGACAAGATCACTCTTGAGGTCGCCAAGCTGATTAAGGACGATTTCCTTCAGCAGAACGGTTACACACCTTATGACAGGTTTGTAATCTTTACATTGACAATTACGTAGTTTGATGCAGATGCACAAATCAACCCAAATTACATTTGCTTCCATCATCTCCAGGTTCTGCCCGTTCTACAAGACGGTTGGCATCCTGTCCAACATGATCGCCTTCTACGACCTGGCTCGGCACGCGGTGGAGTCCACTGCCCAGAGCGATAACAAGATCACCTGGGCCACCATCCGTGATCACATGGGCGAGATCCTCTACAAGATCAGCTCCATGAAATTCAAGGTGAACTTTTATCATCATCGTTGACGTTTGAAGTCATTTCCAGTTCAAGCCCCGGCCTCACCAGTAGATATTTAAAAAGCAAAAGACATTTATTTAACATCAGTAGAAGGAGTCTCCAGTGTCAGTTCTGTGTAACAATATGGAAAGTCTTTCCAGTTCCTCTGAAATATGAAAAGCTGCAAGCTCCCTGAGTAGTCTTTCTGATCTCCGAGACCTGATATTTTGCGCACAGAGTTTCAGTTGCATCTGCTCAGACAGGCATGGTAGTGAATGTTTAATTAAATGCAAAAAAATGTGTTTCCATTTCAGTTTTATGAAATATTGCACCGTGGAGTCATCTAGAAAATCACCTTATGTCAGCACTGACTTTTTTGGGGGGAAATTTGAGATTTAAAAAAAAAAGTATAATAAAAAATTTGTACTGTGCAGTTTTAAATTATGCCTTAAGTAGGTTAATGGAAACCCGGCTCGTGTTTTTGTCAGTATTAAAACGCACACTTCAATTTTGCACAAAAAAGTGCAATGGAAACCTGGCCGTTGATGATTTTCTTCTAACAGCTCATCTCCCTACACATCATCAAATGTAGTTTTTGTAGGGCTTTTTTTTTTTTTTTTTTTTTTTTTTTTTTTTTTTTTTTTTAAGAAGAAGATAAAAGGATTCAATAAATAGTAATTGCATTTGTCATTGCTTTCTGTTTCTCTCAGGACCCCGTGAAGGAGGGCGAGGCGAAGATTAAAGCCGATTACGCGCAGCTGCTGGAGGACATGCAGAACGCTTTCCGTACGCTGGAGGACTAGGGCCCTTTCCCTGTCCACGCACATCAGCTGGACACGGCTGTCCTTCTCTCCCTGTCTTTGCTCCATCCAGCAACATTCCACTTCTTCCTTTTCACCCTTCCTCTTACGGAGCAGCAGAAGAAAGTGTTTTGTCGTCAAGAACCTCCATTTTGTGCGTGTGTGTGTGTGTGTGTTGTGGTAGATTGTGTTCGTGGGTTGTTTTTTTTGGTTTTTTTTTTTTGTGAGTGCTCCAGATGTATTTTTCATTTTTCCAACACCACTGCCTCTACTGCCTCATCCTCCAGTGTTGTTCTTGTTGTTCTTCTTGTTGTTGTTTTTTGTTTGGTTTTCTGGTGTAATTATCATTCCGATGTTCTCTGTACAGACGATTTGAGAGACGTGATGAATTAAATGGAGTTAATATTTATTGCTCGGAGCTCTGCTGGTTGCTTGTGTTGTTCTTCGGTCCTGCTTTAAAGCGTATTATCCCATAAGGCCGCCGTGTAATATAATCGGGGCATCACACTTTTCTCTTGTGTGCTGCTTGTGTGACAGTGTTGAAGTCCTACAACAATAAAATAAGTACAAGTGTGTGTGTGTTTTTAATGTTTATGTGAGTGATTCATGCATGAGTGAAACCGTGTGATCATAAAGATCATGTGTTTTACATGACGCGGGGACTAGTGTGGTGATGCCGCTGTAATAAAAGCTGAAGGGAAACAAAGTGTCAGAAACCATAGAAGAATAGTCACTAATCCTCCATGTCTGGAATAAAAATGGCACTTTTGGGCATTCCTTCTTTGATTTGCACGAGAGATACTTGTGCACTTTTATAAGCCTAAGCAAGGTTATGAAAATAATGCTAAATTTCCTTATTGTTGCGATCATTTATATGATTTCCTTATAGTTTTACAGTGTAATTGACCTCTAATTTCTTTAATGATAAGACCTATTGTTTTGATTATATTGTTACCATAAATATACAGTACAATCTAAGAAGGGACACAATGAGCGTAATATTAAAATCTTAATATTCCTGTAAAATACATTGCAGTTAGACAGAAGGAACCGCAGGGATCTCTACAAGGAAGCACAACATGTATGACACATTGGCTTATTTCATAGGGTTTATCGATTGGCTCAACTTTCTTTTCACATGTCTTTATTATTAGCTAGGGTTAGGGATGGGATATGCATGTTTCTTCTGTAGATGGATTTGTGACTGTAACCAGTAGAGGGAAGCAGAAGCCTAAATATTTCCCCATGCAAACGTTTTACTTCAGATCTCTCAATCCAGCAACTGGTTTATTTCACCATGATACATGTCAACAGAATGAGGCTGCTGCTTTAAAAGACTATAGGTCACCATTGGACAGAGACAGAAACCAATGGGGTTTTTTTTCTCGATAAATAACATAAAACATTAATTAAACTTAAACCTAAACTAAAATAAATAAATGAATGAATGAATGAATGAATGACAAACAGCATAAGTAACCACTGCAACTAAACTTTACACTGAAATGTAGGCTAACTATTGAAATACATTTCATTTTATTTAGCTTTTTCTTTTCCTTTTTTTTTTTTTTTTACATTAATGTAGGAATCTTTTTGACATCTGGTGCCTGAAACATCCTTCTCCAGGTGTCCTGCATTATAATTTATGAAATGCGCATCTTACCTAAAGATTTTCACCCTTATGAAATATCTGGAATATTCCATAAGTCACATGGTCAACAGGATGTTATATCATTTAAATTTCCTGAAGATCATGGGAAGATGAAAAGTAAGTTCTGTGATTCTTTTTTCTTCATTTTCAGTGCCATTGGGACATTGACTGAAGCCATTACTTTGAATGTATACACTGGAATGTATAAGAGCACATTTGAAATCATGTAAAGATGTGCCTTATGCCATTAGCATGGATGCTAGTTTTGTATATTTGATCAACTTGTACTAAAAAACACAACCCCATAATAATGAGATATTGTTGCCTGGAATGGGTAAATAAGTGGTAGTTAAATTAATTTTAACTTTCTTAGATTTAGTGTTGAAAACAGCTCAATTTTCATGTTAGAGGGGCTAAATGGCATCTCATGGAATATGGACTCATGCAAATATGACCAGGCTACTGTACATTAACTTTTCTTCTACTAAAAATAGAAAATCAGGTTTTGCTACCTTTTGGATTTTTATTTTTTAATTAAATTTTTTTTTGTGATGCAATTTTATTTATTTTTTTTGTGGCTAACATGAGAACTCACTTTAAAATACTGAATACTTTTCAGCATTATTTCATCACTTAAATATTCTTTTGCCACACTCAGAAACAAGCCTCTCCACGGACCTGTGTGCGTTCACACGGACTCGCTGATGACCCCTAAGTGCATCAGGAAATGTAAAAGAACATAGTGTACGTTAAGGAAAGAACAGGGATGTGTCTTGCCTTACGATTGTACATCACAGCCGTACGCTCACAGTGCATTCTCGGTATTAACACACAGTCCCACAGTCCACTTGTGTCTGAAATAGCACCCTTCCTATTCTCTAAAAACATCAAAGCATATTATTTCAGGGGTATTTTGTAATTGCTGGAGTACATCCTTTTGAATACTAAGCTATTGCAGTGCACAGTGGGATTTCCTGAACACTCTATGCTTTCATTGGCTATGAAATCCAGAAATAGTGCAGTATATAGTGTATAGGGTGGAGTTCTGGATGTAGGCTTAGTGTATATAGGGTTACGTGTTATAAACACTTTAGAATAAAACTGTTCTTAAAATATATAACTGTTCTAAAGCCACCACTGTCTAGACATTCATTCTAGTATTAATGAAACAGAATTAATGTTATTCCTGGTAATTTTTATTTTTATTAGAGCCATCTTCAGGTGTGTAAAAGCTGCAAACAAAAAAGAAATGTGCAGAGCAAGAGGATAAAAGAAAAGAAAAGCCCAAAACACTAGTACATTGAATCTATACTGGACAATTCTTAACAACAAAGCACTGTGTCTCGATTTGTTGAATCGAAAGGCAAAAAGCTAAAACTGCTAAACTGACCCGAAACCATGAAGTTAGCATCAAATGTCCTGAATATACATGCAATATAAAAATATAAAGCATTAAGGATAAACTTTAAAAAACAAATTCTCAAAAATTAAGGTTCAACCAAAATGAGAACATGGGGAGGAAAATGGGGGGGGGGGCACATTTAATTTTGTATTGCTAGAAATAGGGCTCAGTGATATGATGACTTCATATCATATAATATCATGATCAGTTATGTCACAGTGCCCAGTTCTAAGACACTGCAAACTGTGATATAGTCAAAAAAATTTTTTTACTTTTTATATGTATATAGTTTTAAATAAATTAAAATACATACTTAATGGAAGCATTTGATCTGATGTTAAAAGTTAAACAATTTTTCCAAGTTTTTTTTCTCATTTTTAGTGTTATTTTTAAGATTTTTTTTAGATTTTTCATATTTTTATAAATTCGATATAAAAACTATTACAAATACAATACATTTATTTGTGTACATGTTATGTAACCATCCACCATTTTTGAAAATGCAAAAAAAACTGTATTGCTGACAGTTTCTGAACAAAACTATGTATCATGATACTGTAGAAATGCTTTTGAAAAACATGCTATGATATTACAGCTATATGTCCCCACCTTGAAGCTAACCACAGTGTGTGAAGCCTTAAGTGGTTATTACTGGCGAGTAATTATTTCCATGTTATTATGTGCCTGTGTGGTTTCAGTGTCGCAGGATGAATCTGTCACTGATGACTGATGATCTTTTACTATTTCATGTGGTTCTGTGGTCACTGGAGCATTTTGGTACACGGAGTCACCGTTTTTCTGCCCTTTGACATTATAGTAGAGCTGCAGGAACACATCAAACACATCACTGGTGTTAGGAGATAAGATACGTTATATTGCAAGTGAGCTTTGGCTTAATTAAAGATTTTAGTACCTGTTCTTCCATATCACTCAGCTGGTACTCCATGAAAGCCACGAGTTTGGAGAAACAGGGTCGGTCTTTGGGTTCCAGAGCCCAACAGTGGCACATCACCTTATACCTAGAGAGTGTGAGAAAAATGTGAAGAAGAGGTGACCTCTGCCTGTCAGTCTCAATGAGGAGGTGTGGCCTCTGCCTGTCGGCCTCAATGAGGAGGTGTGGCCTCTGCCTGTCGGTCTGAGTGAGGAGGTGTGGCCTCTGCCTGTCAGTCTTAGTGAGGAGGTGTGGCCTCTGCCTGTCAGTCTTAGTGAGGAGGTGTGGCCTCTGCCTGTCAGTTTAAATGAGGAGGTGTGGCCTCTGGCTGTCAGTCTGAGTGAGGAGGTGTGGCCTCTGCCTGTCAGTTTAAATGAGGAGGTGTGGCCTCTGGCTGTCAGTCTGAGTGAGGAGGTGTGGCCTCTGCCTGTCAGTTTCAGTGAGGAGGTGTAGCCTCTGCTTGTCAATCTGAGAGAGGAGGTGTGGCCTCTGCCTGTCAGACTCAGTGAGGAGGTGTGGCCTCTGCCTGTCAGTCTAAGTCAGGAGGTGTGGCCTCTGCCTGTCAGTCTCAATGAGGTGGTGTGGCCTCTGCCTGTCAGTTTCAATGAGGGTTGTGGCCTCTGCCTGTCAGTCTAAATGAGTGGTGTGGCCTCCGTACTTGTCTCAGTAAAAAGACGAGGCCTGTTTTCCTGTCAGTCCCAGGGAGGAAGCTTGTTTATTTGTCAGTCCCTGTAAGGAGGCGTGGCCTCTGTACTTGTCAGTCTCATTGGGGAGGCGTGGCCTCGGTACTTGTCAGTCTCATTGGGGAGGCGTGGCCTCTGTACTTGTCAGTCTCATTGGGAAGGCGTGGCCTCGGTACTTGTCAGTCTCATTGGGGAGGCGTGGCCTCGGTACTTGTCAGTCTCATTGGGGAGGCGTGGCCTCGGTACTTGTCATTACGAGTGAGGAGGCGTGCCCTGTTTGTCTGTCAATGTCATGAATCATTTCATTGTCTAGTGTTACTAAATCTCAATTATTACTTGACTAATATTGTTAGTGAACAGCTACAAAATTTCTCTGCTGGCTAAGGCATCATCTTAGATTAGAATAATTATCTGACTGTAAGTATCTAGTTTTAATTAAGTAAGTAGAACAAATTCGTTGTCATAAAAAACTACTCTACGAGTATGATTTGTTCTTGTATGAACAGTGTAATATTATGTTGTCTAACATATATTATATTAAGATAACCTATTTGCCACCTAGAAAAACCCCAGAAAGTAAATTATTTTATGTATTACAGTAGAATTTAAGAAAATGAGCAGGAAAAAAGTGTCTAATGGTATCTAATGGTGGAGCAAGGCAGCATGTACCTGAATCATGTCGTATTGCATCATATTGCATCACATTTTATCCAAACAACTCTAATTAGCCTAGCTCTTTTTTAGTAACTTGTGAATGGATTCAGACAGAGACATACACAGACTCAGAGGAGTAATATGGACGTTCCATCTGAAACCCTCTCTCGATCATGGCATAGAAGGTGTTATCCACTTTTATACCAGGATACGGAGTCACACCTGATTAAACAAAAGAGCAGAAATATCAATGAATATAGGTTCTGTTTTTTAGCTGCAGTTTCATGCCTTGTCTTGGAAATTTATGACAAATTGTTTGCATTCGCACCCAGAGAGAAGATCTCCCAGAGTAGGATGCCGTAGGCCCAGACGTCACTCTGCATGGTATACATCCCTTTAAAAATACTCTCCGGCGCCATCCACTTCACCGGTAAACGAGCCTTTAACGAAGAATGTAGAAGTGAAAGTGTGTGGTGTGCAAATCTTACTCAGGTGGATTTAACTGTAACTCAAGTGAAAGTCACACTTAAGTGTACAATTTGCAATATTAAAGGTGAAAAGTTGCTACAGTCAAGGTTAGAGATGGATGACGTTCGACTTTTGTATAAAAAATTGTAGAAAGGATGAGACTACTGGACAGCTCTTGCACAAAGAAGGTATGGATTTGCAACAAATTAAAGCTTGATAACTGACTCATAAATTAGTTACCACCCCTAAGTTGATTATTTTCCTATAATTGCATGTCCCTACAATGTTTTATTCCTTTTTTATACCACAGCAATTTGCCACTGATTAATTTTTCTTTATTAAAGAATGACATACCGTACTTTAAATCTGTTTCTAGTTACTTTTTCAGTTGGAGAATGTCTGCAAAACAAGTCAGTTCCTGTTATAAGGAGCTTGACTTTCGTATGCTCACCTGTTCTTTTATATTGTAATAAATCAAACGCTAGTAACAAAAGTATTACAGCAATCCCCAGAAGCAATAATATCTAAAAGTGCCAAAAAACCAAATCAGCATCCTGTGGATCTACTTACATTTCCTCTCACCACATAGTTAGAGTCATTTTCAATATCTCGTGCCAGACCAAAGTCAGCGATCTTCACAAGCCTGCTGCGGGTCACCAAGATGTTTCTGGCTGCCAGGTCTCGATGGATACACTGGGAAAGAGACGTAGTTTTATTCACAGTAGAGAAGCATAGTTGGGGGTCCGTCGTGTTTTTTTTTTTTTTTTTTTTTTTTTTTTTTTTTTAATTTTTAATTTTATTTGGTGGAAGTAATGACCAATGAGTATCAAAGGTATTAGGAAGTTCTTCTATACTATATGGCCATAACCTTTTGGACACACGAACATCACACCCATGTGGGTCTTCCTGAAACTTTTGCCACAAAGCGGGAAGCACGCAATGGTACGGAAAGTCTTTGTCCTCTGTAGCATTACAATTCCCCTGCACTGGAACTAAGAGGTCCAAACATGTTCTAGCATGGCTCTGCCTCTGTGCTCTGTCCAGCTCCATGAAGCCATGGTTTTTACCAAATTAGAGCAGAAGAACAAGCAAGAAGCTAAATCACTATCAGTGTTTCAGGGAACTATAAATGTAGATCAGAATCTACCTGCTAATATTAACTGTGATGGGGTGACTTCTGAAAACAGGAACACGATCAGCATTTTTGTCATTTTTTAAAGCCGCATTTATGGACAAATTCAGCCCTGCTAGATGAATAGATCAGCTAGTTAAGAAAAATGGCCAAACAGCATCTACGTCGAAAGTGCCAGAAGCGGAAATGAAAGTAAAAGATCTCGTTATTCAGGATGATCTTTTTACCACGTCTGTTGTGACACAACTTGCAGCTTACATTTTTAGAGGAGAGGAACTCCATGCCCTTAGCCACTTGGTAAGAGAAGCTCAGGAGATCTTCATAGGTGAGCGTCTGAAGGTCCTCCTCGTCTTCGTTTTCAAATATGTCTTAAAATAGAAGGGTACTGATTTAGACTGACAATCAGAAACAATATCTAGAGTTTGATCATGAAGTATGGCGTTTCCCAAAAAAAAAACCAAAACCACCCAGCCATCTCTTTGACTGAAATTTCCAAAAACAATGTGGTTTAAATATTTCACACTCTACACATAGAAAGTTACTTATGCATTACTTATACCATTATGCAGTGTAACATCTATCTACCACATCTGTAGTGTACTGTAGGTGAGATTACCATGAATAATTTCAACACACTTCTTTGTGCACAGAAGAAAACTCACTTCTTGTGGAACTTTAAACACAGCGTAGGTAATTTTGGATAGACCAGAAAGAGCATGCTAAATTTTGAAAGTATCCAGCTGAAAAATCCCTTCAGCCCTCACTCCAAAGCCATTCCTCCAAAACACATGAATGCACACTGCCTGACTACTAAAGGACGAGTACACAAGAAAGCATCGGGGAGAGGAACCTAGTTACAGGAAACCATGACAGAGTTTTTTTTTCTCGCATTAGTGCATCAATTTGCTATTTAATTACTAATGAATGTCGTTTTAATTGCTAACGTATGATAAATGATCCTTTTTGTCCCTTTATTTTTTACTGTTGTGGTCCTCACATTATAGCAGCTATAAACTCACCAGCCTTTCTTTTTTCCCCTCTCATGAAGTAAAAACTTTAAAGAAAGACGCATTACTTACAAAGCACAAACATTGGAGAGTCCTAGGTTTTCTTGGTAAAATAATAACATATTTTTAGCTGTTTATTATTAGTTTTCCATTATGCAAAGCGTCCACCATCCATACATGTCCCTGTGAATGAGCTGTTTCTATAGAAACGATAATCGACACCTTCGGATTTGAGAAATCGTCGTCAGAACTTGGATGTGGAATGGCTATATGAAGCCAGATATGAAGAATTCACATTATTTTAAAATGAAGTGTGAATGGAGTCCATTATAAGTGAGGATGACGTGAACAAGTTTTCAGTTCTTTTCTCAGTTCAGGGAAACCGGCTGTAATTTGTTAGTCTGGTCATTATGTATGTGCTACGGATGTGATGCGTAGAGATGGGATTGAAAGATGTACTTTGTTGTAGTTCTTTGAAGAGATAAAGTAAAACATCTTTTAAGGCTGTAAAGATAAAATACACGTAAATTGGAAGAACATTGTCTGCTGCGTGATCGTCACCTTACACACTCATAATTATACAGGTGGTCCATTTACATGTCCAACCAATAGACATTGGTGCTTAAAGGAGTTGGAGCCATGTTACCCTCATTAATGTCCGCAGAGCTGAGCAGCGCCTCCTGTTCCTTGTTGACCGGGGCCATGGGCATGTATGGGTTATCGCCAGACTGAACAAAGTCACTGCACGGAGACATAAAATCGAGACCATTATCCGTAACACAAGAACTCCCATGTACAGTACATTTGTGCAAATTTAGTTACGTTTCCTCAAACAAATACTCAGCCCTGTCTCCTGTGCTTCTTTATTTAAAAGGTCACTGGAAAGGACTCGGTTTTCAACCTGGAGTTTCTCTTCCGCTGGTAGCTGTTGTACAGCCTGCTGAATCTGTCCTTGTTGAAAGCATCCGTTAAGGACTTGTAAAAGTGCTCTCTGTTGTTCTTCAGGTAATTCAGTAGGTCTCCGTAATGGCAGAATTGAAAGATCAGGTAAATGGGACCTGTCAATCAAACGATCTTCTCGTTATTGCTATTAGACTTTAGTTCATTGTACATATACAGTACATATGGAGAAGGTCATGACAAGGTAGGAGCACTTATTTATTGTGTGGTTTCTGTACCTGAGCCAGTGCAGGCTCCCAGAAGGTTCACAACGTTGATGTGATGACCAATATAAGTTAACATCTTCAGTTCAGACATCAAGGCTTCTTTCTCCACTGCTTGGTGCTTCTCTACACAAAACACACCATTGGAAACCTTTACGTAAGTTTGTGAACCAAAAAAAAAAAAAACCCCAGCTTTAAAATGATTTATTTAAGCTAAAACTATAAGGGCATTCGGAGAACGCAGACCTCTGCCAAAGACAATCCTGTTTAAAGGTAGATAAACAAACCACTCCTTGCAGAATTAATATCAGCAAAATATTTAAAAAAAAAAAGTCATTAATAACAAAAATACTTATAACAAATATAAGTATTTTTATAGGTAAAAAAAAGTCTTTTCCAAATCTAATTCCAGGTTTTCTATTTGTGTGGGATCGGATCAAATTTATCCTAATTTTTTCTCCGATAGCCAATCCCTGATTTTTGGCTGGTATCAGACTAAAACCAGTTCTGTGTATCTCTCCCTTCTCAAGTTTATCAACTTCATTATATCATTTATTTCTGTGTAAGTCCTAGCATGTTGCATTTCTCTACCATCATTATTGCCAATGCAACGCATTTTCTATTGAATTTGTCCAAATCTAACGATAGCACACCGACTTCTAGCAGCAAGAAAGATCTGATTTTATTCTGTGTATCACGTTTCTGACAATAAGTTTTCCTGGGACATTGGAGTAAAACCAGATCAAGCCTGATAAAGGAAGTGTTTAGTGTCACATGACCCACCTTTTAGCATTTTCACTGCTACTTGCATGGACACTCCAGGCTTGCTGATCCCATATGCTGTAGCCTGCACCACCATGCCAAAAGCTCCAGAACCCAGCTCTTTCCCTGAAAAGAAAAAGAAAATCAGTCGTACTGCACAAATATTACTTTAGCACAAAATCACATCATATCATTCTTTAACCTAATCTCTGTAGTGTATGTGTAATGAGCAAAAAAGAACAGCCCATGCACTGCGAAACGAATAGAAAATCTGTTTAGTCCGAAATTCAACAGGATAGTAACAGAATTTCATTTCATCAATAACATGTAGCATGATTTCATGAATCAGCCATCCAAGTGAGTCGTAAAAATCGAAATCTGTAGAATTCTTCATTTTAAAAAATGTGACAGTCAGGTAAAGTTGTCATTTTCTGCCTCATCTTCAGGACAGAGGAGTAACTTGTTAACATGTGAGACTATTTGTGACCCGTGCGGGCAAAATGAGTCGGAATGCGCATAGGCTAATTATGAGCTAAGAGGCAAGACGTGGTTTCGGTCAAAATGAGATTTTCTCAAAAATGAGACCATAAAGCCTGAATTTATTGATCCTCATGATAAAACAGCAAGAAAACATCCCAAACTATTTTTATTTTAAGGTTTTGTTCATTATGTTCATTCGTATGTCTTCATTCATTAGTCCTTTGTCGTAATATTCCATGATAAATATGTGTTTTTCACCGCGCACTCGTGGCGAGACGGAGAAATTTTTTTAATAAATAGAAAACTTTTTCTGCGTTAGCAAATTGCTGTGCCATAAGAGGAATAAAGCACTTCAGGACATGCTGTTGTAGGAAAACACTGAGTAACTCTGATTCTTCACAACATCCCATTGCTGATTATTTTCCTACGACAGCACACCCCTGTGTTTTATTCCTTACACTTTACTTATAGTGAGAGTGCAACATTTGCCCAGAGGACCTGTATTATAAGTGAGATTACAATAAAAGTATTTATGTTTATTTTGTGTTGAACAACACAGAGATTAGGTTGAAAACACAAATTTTCCTTTCTTCAAAAAAAAAAAAAAAAAAAAATCCTGTACCCAGTTCCAGATTCTCACGAGGAAACTCCAGTTTCTGGTTATATTTAAAATCTTTGAAGTCGATGTAGATATAGTCATTATCAGAGGGTCCCATCATCTGAATCATCTGTATGTTGGTCTCATAACCAGGCTTCTGTTTGTTGGGATTATAAAGATAGAAGAGTGTTGTAAAGGCTGACGTATACATGGTAGGTATAAATCACGTCCTGTATATGCAGGAGGGAGGACTAGGAGGTTTACTTTTTTGCGGATGAAATGAAACAGGAGGACGCTGACCAGCGTGAAGGCAAAGACAAGCAGGCTGCATGCCACCACCAGGATTAAATAATTTGCCGAAGCTGAAAGACAGATTAAACTGAATAAATCTGCCAGCACTAAAATCCAATGTACAGGTGTGTTTGGACGTGTGGCACAGACGTACATGTTTTCACGAGGATTTGCTCACTGCAGTATGAAACTGTGTTATTATTGTAGCAGCATTTCACAAAGCGATTGGTCACATCACTCAAGGGCCGAGAGACGACGACGTCCTTCTGGCAGAACTGCTCGGAGTCAGAGAACTCTGGTGAATCAGTATACGTCAATTTCCACGCTGAAGAGTCCTTAAAGCTTAAAGGAAAAAGATGAAATACAGTTAGTATTAGTAAACAATAATGGTTTAATGCTTAAAAAACATAGCCAACCGGGTTTCCTTTATAAGACCGTCTTGAAGCAAGGACTCACTCAGCGTTTGAAGGACAGGTCATCCAGGAAACGTTTATAGGAAGGACAGTTTTGGTCATGCAGGTGACATGGGCCAGGTCTTGGAGTAGCACAAATTTAGGAATATCTGTGAAAGGATGTAATATTCACAGAAAGCTTCTTTAAATATATATTAAAGTCACTGTGAAACATTTCTTTTCAATTATATTTCATATGATAATATAATAAAATAAATTCCGAAGTTAAGTTTTCTGTACACAGACGATCATTTAGTATTCATGAAAAAATGAGTCTCCAGTCTCAGGGTTTGGCATTTGTTGGAGGTGAACCTGTAACTTTCAATTCGTGTTTAGGAGGTTACACTTTTTTGCAGTTTTCTCAGTCACATGACCAGTGTGTGGTTTTTGTTCCATCTTGAATGCAAGTGAGATTGAAAGAGAGATTTACTGTAGTTATAGCTGCTATAACATAAGTGATAACTGGAAATCGACACAGCATTAAATATAATGTAAACGTGGATGATGTGCAGTATGATCTGTTGTTCTATTTTAAATTTGATGACATTTGAAAGTAAAAGTTATCATCCATTTACATCGAATATGCGTTCATCTGCATTTATGCACATACATAAACATAATAACATAACAGAAATTTTGTATTTCATACATGGATTTGCCTTGAAAGTCTTCCTCCAAATCAAAAACAGATTTTTTTTTATTGTTTCATTATCTACAGCGGGACCTCGACTCACGAACTTAATCTGTTCCGAGACTCCGTTCGTGACCCGATTTGTTGGCGACCTGAATCAGTTTTTCCCATTGAAATGAATGTAAATACAGTGAATGTGTTTCAGCCCTCAAAACATGTTTTTTAATGTGTATTATGGTTTAATAAAGCATAGAATAAAATTAAAATCACCTTAATTATAGAAAAATAAACCTAAATGAAATGAACAGATAATTTTAATGCGCGTTCCCTTTGCGGTGGAGACGTAGTTGCTGGCGTAGGTGGACGGTGGCGGAGAGATGCGGTGGCGCTTCTCATGTTTTGCAATTATTTCTTTCTTTATTTCAACTTTTATACGCTTAGGCTTCTTACTCTCACTACCATTTCCACTTTCTTAGGACCCGTAATGAAGCTTATAGAGCAAAAATGCAGAGAAACGAAAAAATGCATTGAACACGTTCACGCCATGAGTGCTTGACCGGAATGGAATGTTTGTGCTGTGAATCATGGGTTGGCATTCTGTACGTCAGTCGAGCTCTTTGTTCGTCGGTCAGTGCAAAATCTGCTCAGGAATTTAGTTCGTACATGGATTTGTTTGCCATCCGATGCGTTCGCGAGCCGAGGGTTCGCTGTAACTCAACATAAAAAAACGTAGCTTGTAGATTTTGAAATCTAAGCAAAATAATAATCTGAGCCCCACAGGAAACAGAACATATTTTCAAATCCTCGCTCTTTAACACCTTAAAGAACTCACCTGTCACACAGAGGGACATCGTTTCCGTAATGACCTTTCGACCAGCCCTCACTTGGATCTGATACTGGCCTGGTTCTGGGTTACACAACATAAAAGTGCTACAACAACAAAAAAAAGAACCATACTGAGATATAATAAACTGTACATTAAACACATCTGAGTTTAAAGCAGTACACGTATGCCATACCTTTTACCCCAGAGGTATTGAATTTCATTGCACTGTTCTGTGGTGCCACTTGGGGTGATCCAGTGACACTGTGCTTTGGGGTGAGAGAGCACCTCTGAGTGGAAGCAGAAATCTGCCTTGTCTTTGTCCTGAATTGTGATGTTTTTGCTCAACTTCAATATCTCAAGCAAGTCACTTTCTACCAAGAGAAAATGAGCATCAAATCCATCAACGTTCGGCCTTATTGACATGTTGAATCACCATCCCACTCATAAAAACACATTTAATCCATAGTTACAAGGTATAGTCAAATGCAAAAGTTTTTACACCCTTAGGACAAATAGTTTATTTAACATGGTGTTTAGTTTGAGGCTTATTGTTTTTTCATGGGAAAGTCTTCAGGATGAACAAATTCTGTTTGTGGGTTAATAACTTATAGCATGAATTTTAATGATCTTTTTGTTTTGTTTTATTAATTTTGAGAGAGAAATAAGAGAGATTGGCCCTACTCTAAGGTATGCAATAATAAGAACTATGTTGTACCATGAAACATTGAATGTAAATATAAATGTAATCCTGGGCAAAGTTTGAATTGCGACCTCACTGTTAAGCTCGAAAGAGAAAATCTCAGAAGAAAAAGAGCCCCAGAGCACGAACATCCATTCTTGTGCACATGTTTTAGATCATATCTGACTTATTTTATAAGCATGCAACTCAGATTCCACATGGTCATCACAGATCAATAGAAATTACTCACAAATCAATGTGCAGTCGATTGCAAAAGTTTACATCGCCTAGTTTATTGAGCGATATTGCTTCATTATTACGAGCAACAAAAATATTCAATGTTATTATATAAAATTTGTCCGAAAAAAAATTTCTTAAATGATATCTGTTTAAAATATTTCTCTAATAACATCCAGCATTGTGTCTAACATTCACCATTAAAACAGCCTCCAAATCCTACACGAGTGCTGCTTCCTCTTATTTGAAATAATTCACCCACATTGGGTTCTTAAAAATATGTCATACGCTTTCCTCTTCCTGCTCAGATAAGGTCTACAGACCAAAAAGGTCATGGCCAAAAGGTTTTTTTTTGTAGTTTTTTTACATATGCTTTGAATGATTCTTCTGCTGCAGGATACATGTTTAATTTCTGAACTCTTCGAATTGTTTTCAATTTCTGGACAAATAGTTAAACAGGTGTACATTTTTTGCTCTTTTTATCATGCTCAAACTCAACTGCACCAACAACAATACTTTTATTGGAGAAAATAGTGTTTTTTACTTACCAAGGACCCGAACCTTTATTGCTTTTGTTTGGCCGCGACTGTTCCTGCAGTGATACTCTCCACTATCGTTCACACTAACCGAGGCAATGGAATAATACTCCATATTTGTGTCAAAATACCCTAAAGATACGCCTTTGAGCTATGGCATACCAGAGAAAAACAGAAACAGAAATATTAGAACATAGGAAAACATACTGTGAGTAGCACAAGTATTCATCCCCTTTGATTGTCTCAACATTTTGTAGTGTTTGTAGTGAGAGACATGAATGCCCAAAATTAGCTGGCAATAAAAGTGACATAATAAATTGAATGGAGTTCAAATAAAGTGTAATGTGATCTTAATATAAATACAGTGGAACTTTGGATTGCGAGCATAATTCGTTCCGGAAACATGCTTGTAACCCAAAGCACTCGTATATAAAAGCGAATTTCCTCCTAAGAAATAATGGAAACTCAGACAATTCGTTTCACAACCCACAAATATTTATATAAAATGATTAATACAAAATATAAAGTAAAAATACATTTTAAAAAAATAACCTGCACTTTACCTTTAAAAAGAATCGTGGCTGGTGTGAGAAGAGAAGAGAGGGGAGAGGAGGAGGATTATTGTGTAGGATGACTTTCACTACAACTCACGGAATCACCGCAGTCTGTCGGCTCACTGGGATCTTTTTCTTTCACTTTCAAAGCTAAAATGCAAGCTATTTTGTGTTATGTATTTTTACTTCATATTTTGTATTAATCATTTTTCTATAAATATTTGTGGGTTGTGGAACGAATTATCTGAGTTTTACATTCTTCCTTATGGAGAAACCTGCTTTGATATACGAGTGATTTGAATTACAAGCACGTCTCTGGAACGGATTATGCTCGCAATCCAAGGTTCCACTGTATATGCTATAGCGTGGATGTTAATTATACGAGTGAGCCGCAATCCCGCAGTGAGTGAGAGAGAGAAGTTGTGATCACGTGAGGCTCGGCAGACGAAGTGTATGCATACTACTCATATTACAAGACCTTGCTTGTTCATCAAGTCAAAATTTACTAAAATTTCCTTGCTCGTCTTGCAAAACACTCGCAGACCAAGCTACTCGCAATCCAAGGTTGGACTGTACAGTTATTTCTGGTAGGATCCAGAGATTGTTAGCGAACAAACCTAAACAAACCTCCAAACAAAATGTAAAAATTAAAATCCATTGTTAAACTGGAAGGGCACTTGAAGAACGCACTAGTTGACTCTAATCTGCAGCGGCACCACTTATTACATTTCCACTGAAGTCATCGTATTTCTACATTGGAAATTTCTACATAGCTACATATGGATAGAGTATGGTACAGCCACAATGACTCTGCCTAAAGGAGGCCAATTCCCAAAAGCCAGTGAGCATTTCAAAACCTAGACAGGTTCAGGGGAAGGGGGTGATTAATTATGCAAGGCACAGTAGCTATAAACCCATTTTCATACATTTACATTATCCATTCTTCACAGTACCTTTGTGTGCTTGTTGAAGTACCACTTCGGGTTATTGCCGGTGGTTTTACACTGGAGTGAGAGAGACTGACCAGAACGTAGAAGAATCTGAGGTGCCTCACTTTTCTCCTTGGCTTTGTCAATGTCTAAAGCATAAGAGAAAGAAACCTGTATCCTGACTGCTTTATTAGGATGGATAAAATCAGTGTACAATTTCTAACATGAATAATCATGCACCATCATAATCTTACCATAATGATAAATGTAGGAGCATTCCTTTCCATCTGAGTTTTCAGCACAACACTTTATATTTGAAGTATAGTCATGCATGTTGGTCAGTTTGCTCTTGGCCGTATCATTTTCTGTCATCTCCGTAACACCTTGGCTTTACCATGCAGCAGCCATAACATAACATAAAATAACTTGTAAACGTTATATAATGTTGTATTTAACACATAAAAAAGCACATTGTATGATCAGTTTCCACAGTAACAGCTTATACCAGGTGGACGATCCACATAAATGGGTTTTTAAATTAATGTATTGGTGACATTTGTGTCTACTGTTTGGAAGGAGTCTCCAGTGTCAGTGCTTTACACAGTCAGAGTTAAAGCTGTAATTTTATGTTTTTTGGGCTGGTGATGTATAACCCCCAGTAAGAGATAACAGAAACTTGGTGTATGTACATGCCACAACATTGAACATTACTGCAAATGGATCATTTATTGACAAAATAATGAACATTGGCTTTATAAGAGGTTGTAACTCCTCTTCTCATCAGGCTGCATCACACTTTAGTACAACCTGAAGTGTTTTTATTACTTTTTTTAATATTACAAATTATTGACAGAAATAAATAAATAAAAACGCTATTAAACTGTTAATGTAGTCATTCTGGATAATATACATCATGTCAGTATTGTGACACGTTATGTCACAATACATTTTCTGAGGTATTATTAGCTAGTGTCTTGTTTTTACAACGTCATTGTTACAGTCACAACATGCTAATTTGACATTAAAATGTATTATTGTACCAAATGTTTCACGTTCCCTGCTTTTCACTGGTAAATAATCTATTTTTTTGAGTGTTGCAGAACTCAAGTGTTTTTGGTTTGATGGTTCTGCTGGTAACCAAAATATAACTATCAATTATACAGGTACAGTCAGAGGTTCACATACACAGATCTGAATATCATGGCAATATTGGGCTTTCACTGATTTCTTTGAACTGCTCTTTTTCTGGGGAGGAATGATTGGGTTGTAGGGTAAAAAGGGTTTTAAAGGGTCAAGAATTATACATACAGGGTCAAAAATATACAGTATACAATATACATAGCGCTGAATATCTGGTTAAATGTCCCTTAGCAAGTTTCACCATGACCAGATGCTTTTGGTATCCCTCAATTCCTGGCTGGACATTTGACCACTCTTCTTGGCAGAGCTGGTAGAATTCAGATAAATTTGTGTTTTTTCTGGCACAAATATAACTTTTAACCATAGTCCAGTCCACCCAACTGTGTCCAAGTTTCCACCATTTAGCTGATAGTTTGAGGTTATGATAAAGAATTCTGAGGTTCTTCATTATTCCATCCACTTTGTGCAAGACAATGACAGTTCCACTGGCAGCAAAACAGCCCCAGAGCATGATGATACCACCACCATGCTTAACAGTTGGTACAGTGTTCCTCTGTACCTCTGGGCATTGTGGCCAAACAACTCAATCTTTGTCTCATCTGACCACTTAACAATCCTCCAGAAGGTGTTTTCTTTGCCCATGTGGTCAGCTGCAAACTTTAGTCACTAACAAGAAATTACGAGTCTTTGTGCTTGGCAAGTTAAAAGACATTTTGCACCACTAATTCAGCACCACTGATTTAATAATCAAAGTTGGCCTATATACAGTATATGTATGACTCCAAATATATAATTTTGACCATGTTTTGATTTTAGTAAATCCCCCCCAAAATGTAAAATTGTGCACCAAATGCTTGTTTTTTTCTATTAAAGATATATGTTGTACAATTATTCTTCCCCAGAAAAAAAAAACAGTTCAAAGAGATCACTGAAAGCCCAATATTTCCATGATGTTCATGTCTATAATGATAACTATATGCAAACTTCTAAATGCAAGATATAAAGATCTAGATGTAGATTTTGCATCCTGAAAAACATCATCAACAAATGTTCGTTCGTTCGTTCGTCTTCTTCTGCTTAATCCTGTTCAGGGTCGCGGGGGGAAGCTGGCATCAACAAATGTGACATACAATATTATATCATTCTGACAATACATCTTCATCCATCCCTACAATTTATACTTTAAATATTTTTGCTTCATTTCAAGAGACCACTATTAGCTCCTCTTCTGTCAATTCTGTCACCATATAAGACTGAACATTAGTCCTGCGGCTGTACCACATCAAACATTTCTCAGTGTCTGGTGACATTTAAGGAAAAAAAAAACCAATCTCTAAGCTGTCAGAGTTTAAACTTACTTAATATGCTCTTCATTTTTGTACCACTTGATTGTTGGTTTGGTATTTCCCTCAGAAACACATAAAAAATACGCATCATGATCTTCACCGCTATGGACCGTGAGCTCCGGCACTGATAGTCTTCCTAGAAATGGAAACAAAAACCCCCACAAATAATGATGTAAATGCACTGAGTGAAGAATAGATTTTTTTTCCCCAATCAGGCAATGCTAAAAATGTTGCATATGTATAGTGCTGTGCTAACATTTGGGCACCCTTATTTTTAATATAGTACAAAATTGAAAATTTTCAAATGATTCATTTTTCCAATTTTAAACAGTTAATAAAAATGATTTTTTTTCTCTGTAATTAAGGATTATGAGATCTTAACCCTCTCCAGGACCGCGTTGCTGATGTGCAACAGTGAAAATATCAGATTTGTCCTGTTACTAAAACTTAATT
>JAQLOM010000019.1:12275049-12290039 GCA_030068315.1 Chrysichthys thysi
CACTTTCTGTAAATCCAATAAACTTCATTTCACTTCTCAAATATCACTGTGTGTCTCCTATATGATATATTTAACTGAAGTTTTTATCGTAACAACCAACAATTTATACAGGAAAATCATGAAGATTAACAAGGTTGCCCAAACTTTCGCATGCCACTGTATGTCGCTTCAGAGCTGGACAAAGAGTAATCTGACAAGTCAGCCGAGAAGTTTCACTGATGCGAGCGCCTCGTTTGACCCCATGATGCTTTTTACGCGTTGGTTTCTGCTAAGTGATTTATAATCTCTTGCACTGTTCAGCTGCATTTTGTCAATGACGTCATCATCACGATCATCCTCCTCAT
Source organism: Chrysichthys thysi (assembly GCA_030068315.1). Taxonomy (NCBI): domain Eukaryota; kingdom Metazoa; phylum Chordata; class Actinopteri; order Siluriformes; family Claroteidae; genus Chrysichthys; species Chrysichthys thysi. The sequence continues at coordinate 12,275,394 of JAQLOM010000019.1, forward strand.
GTCCAGCTGTCTGAAAAGGGGAAACACAGACACGCTGAATACTATCATGAATTTCTGGGAAACCATAAGGCAGCATTTCTAAGCTGAAATCTTTTTAAAGCCTTAATTAGGGGCAAATTCTCTCTGGAAATATACCCAGATCAAAGCAAGATTGTAGATTTTGTTCTTTTGCTTATGGCGTTCGAGCATTAGAGATTGTAAATCAGCAGCTTTGAATAAAAGCTTCTTTCCCAAGTCTTCTAAGAGGAGTGAAACTCTTCAGAATGTGTGATTTATAGGGAATTAATCAACTGCAGGGCTGTAATGTTAAACTCCGCTTGGTCACGCCACTCTGTTTGCGGACTAATTTCCGATACCAGCGTGACACGAAGTGTTTAATTCCTGCACACTGCACAGTGGGTCTTTAAATTTAAATTTAAAGATTTTTGATGTGACTTTCATAGTAAACGCTATTGGTAGAGATAAACGTGCAGCAAGGTCAAAACAACAAAAAACTGTGCTGAAATATTTAAGTGCCTGTCAGAATAAACACTCACTCAGATATGAGGCAGTTGCTTATTAATTGTGTTTGTGTGTGTTTAGAGGATGACCAGTAGCAGCAGCTCCCCAAGTCTCCTTAATGACGGTGCCAAGAATTTCAGCCACAGTGCTCATGGTGAGCCACAATCTGCTGTTTGCTGTTGGGCTGTAACACTGTTTTTTGGCTTCAAAACGTCTCTCACTGCATGCTTTCTTTTTGCAGATCCTGTAAGTTCCCCCACTTCTTCTCTGTTTAGCGACTTTGGTGTTTTGAGCATAACGCACAGGAGAAAAGTAAGCATTTTTAACACGGTTGTGTCTTACACGATAGCTTTATGATGTTTTCCCTGGGTTCCAAATGTTTATTTGTGCAGAGCACTGTGTTGGAAATCACGACTCATAATTATCTTTGTGGGGTGGGGTGGGGTGTTTTTTTTGTTTTTGTTTTTTGTTTTGTTTTTTTGAGTTCCTTATAGTTTAATTTTAAATATGAAGTTTTGGTCTAAACCTCACCCCCCACACAAAAAAAAACCATGCTCTAAATATGTACTGAAATCATGTGACAACATATTTCACAATGCATCCTGGGTGGGTGACCGTTTATAGCTGCTATAATGTAAGTGGGAACAGGAAGCTGTTTGAATGTATTCGAAGCAATGAATATTGGCTGTATGATATTTTATTCTAGAATAAAATGATTAAAAAAAATGCCATTCTTGGCAAATAACTGGGGCGTAAGAGCAGTAAAATACTCCATGATGTGGTATTATAGGAAAATAATTAACTTTGGATGTTGTGCGTGTCCTCACACAATCCTGTTGTTGAGAGTGGTGGGGGGGGGGGGAGGAGTGGTTTATTCTGTTAATTATTCTCCTTCTGAACCCAGTACTTCGCACAAGTACTTGTGCTTTTATTTCACATGCCACGAGTGTTCTTCTCCGTCCAGAAATTGATCTTTAAATACAAGTTGAATGTGAACATTTTCTCACCCAGCACCGTTGTGCTTGCATTGTCTTAGTGTATGACTGGAATTTTTTTTTTCTTTCCCGCACAGGCTCCTAATCCTGCTGCCACAGAGTTCATCCCTAAAGGAGCACCACGCATGTCCACGATGTCTCAGGCGGCCATTCCGGCGTTTACCTCGCCGCTATTCCCCCATCCAGGTTTGAGCAGCTCAGCCGCAGCGGGACTCGCGCCTGGTGAATGAATGATTTTCCTCTGAGATTTCCCAGTTTCAGTTTATGCAGTGCCACCTTTTAATGCTTTTCTTCCACAGGTATGTCTTTGTCTGCTGGGTCATCTCCTCTCCACTCGCCCAAAATCACTCCTCACACCTCACCGGCCCCCCGGCGCCGTAGCCACACCCCTAACCCCAACCCAGCCAATTACATGGTGCCCACCACAGCGTCGGAGCAAGGAGGTGCCGCCCACATCATCCAAAAGGAGACTGTGGGAGGAACCACCTATTTTTACACCGACAACACCCCTGCTCCAATGGCTGGAATGGTACAATCCACGGTTTAGTTTCTCTCTCTCTCTCTCTCTCTCTCTCTCTCTCTCTCTCTCTCTCTCTCTCTTTGTCTGTCAAGCTCTGGTAATGTGATGTTTATGATCTTCATTTTGACAACTAAATAATTGGCTTGCTATCATGCTAGGTGTTTCCAACATACCATATCTACCCACAAACAGCACCTCACGTGGCGTACATGCAGCCCAAAGCCAACGCTCCGTCCTTCTTTATGGCTGATGAACTCAGACAGGTATTAACCTTCTTATGTTTTCTTCCTAATGTTACCTGTAGCAGAGCTTTGAAAAGCACATATCGGCTCACTTCTTCAAAGCTTGTGCACAACTCTGAAATAAGACAACGCAGTCAGTTTATTTTGGGCCGCCTAGGTCAGAAAACATGAGTTTCAACAAGCTGTTCAGATTCGGCTCCCCTTTCCATCACAGACGGAGTGGATTGGAATTATACCAAGCTCCACCTGAGGAGCTCCTCTCACGCCTTGAGAAGCAGCTAAAACTAATAAATATTTATGAGGACATGGCTACCTGATTGGCTGGCAGAAGAAGGGGGTGGGGTGAGCAGTTGCTCATCATTTAAAGGAATACGCACTCAAAGGTGCAGTTCTGAACAGGACTGTTTAGAGACGGTGAGAAAGATGCTGCGGTGCTTTATTCTTTTGCTGTTTTGACCAAAACATTTCATTAAGACCTCAGGGAACTGTCAACTGGTCATAAAGGGGCACAGTCGTCATCTCTGCCTTGTCATGCCAAAGGGGCACAGTATGTCCCCTTTAATGCTTTGATGCGTTCATGACTCCCTTGGATGACCGTAATGCCAGGTTTAAAACACTTACATTTGTAGCACTGACTTTTTAATATGATTGGGAAAAATCTGTATAATTCCAGGCCAACTTTACATCAGCAAACAAGTTCTTACTTTAGTAACTCCGACACACGGCCACAATCCTTGCAACAATAGCAATTTCCATTTGAATGGAAGGTTTTTTTTTTTTTGGATACATACTGTGTATTTCTTCCCTTAAATTTCTGCAACTTTAAGAATGAAATTCTTCATTTTCACAATTTCACCTCTTTCCATATTTTAGTTCGCATCCTGTTAAACAACCCATGGATTAATTTTTTTTCCTGAATTTCATTCCATTTAAGCCACATTCATACTCCTTATTTTATGTGGAGATTAAGTAATGTCAGTATTATAAGAGTATCTCTGGAACAGAGTGTTTTTTGAGAGCGAATACTTTTCTTCACAAAACGGTCACAGCGAACTGACGTGTTAAAGATCGTGTTGTATCTTATGACACATGAAAATGGCTTGTGACTTGTTTTGTGGCTGTTTCACAGCATGACATGAAATTAAATACACAAGCAGAACATTTGTTAAATCGATCATTTGATAAATGATTAGCTAGGATTGGGCTGAGAGGATGTACGAAAGTCTTGTGCGAAACAGAAGCAATACTTATAAATTACCAAAGCACATTTGCTAATGGTCTGTGTTTCCAGAGTGCGATGTGACCAGCTTTTTTTTTTCTTTTCTTTTTCTCTCCTCCCCAAAAACGTATCGTTTCCATGTGCTTGTCATGTCAAGTGACCTAAATGCACAAAATGTTTCCATTTCACTTTTGTGAGAGATTTCTTTATCGACTATTTGGAAAACCATTTCATGAGTGAGTAAAAACTGCCAATGTTTTGTGAACACGATGATTAAAAGAAAAATATAATAAAAATCAGACTGTATTTAAAATCATGGTTGTATAAATTGTATATAAAAATGTATGAACTTTTTGGGAACTAAGTAATTTCACCGAATTCTGTCATTCAAAACCATAAAATTAAGACCGCTTTGGTGTGGTAATGGACTTCTGTATTTTTCTTCTCTTAATCATGACTCGGTTGATCATGATTAATCGTGACTTCAGTCGTGCTTAAAAGCATAAACATGTTTATACAATTAACCTTTTCCAATCAACCCAGTGACCAAACCTTAACTTGCACTCTTGTTCATTCTTCAGGAGTTGATTAACAGGCATCTGATAACAATGGCCCAAATTGATCAGTCTGAGAACCCAGGTAAGCATGACGCCAGCATGTGCTGGTGCTGCTCGTGTTATGAATGTTGCCAAATCCTTGTGTCTGTGGTTTGAGTCTGCCTGAACTGTCTGTGGTCAGTGTGTCTGGATTCACCTAGTGTCTGAATGTAACCACATCCACTGTCTGGCATGTCCAAAGACGTTTATGTAGACTTTATTTAGAAACGTAACCAAAAAATGTTGACTGTGTATGTGTGCACATAAAAAAAAAAAAATTGTAACAGATTCTCTGCTTTTGTGTTTAATTTCTTTTTCTTTTCTTTTTTTTGTATATATTGGATCGATTAGGAGTCCCGTCTGAGGTAGACAGCTACCATAGCCTCTTTCCCCTGGAGCCTCTTCTTCCCCCTAACCGCCTCCAGAAAACCAGCAACTTCAGTTACATCACTTCCTGTTACAAGGCAGTCAACAGCAAAGATGACCTGCCTTACTGTCTCAGGAGGATACATGGTGAGAAATGTGATATAAACCACAGACCAGTGAGCCACAAGAACTAATGTCATACAACGAAACCTAGCTTTACAACACAACTGAGTTTTCCACATTACTGCATGTGTGCCTATGTTTGCAGGCTTCAGGCTGGTGAACACCAAGTGCATGATGCTGGTTGACATGTGGAAGAAGATCCAGCACTCCAACACCGTCACTCTCCGTGAAGTCTTTACAACCAAGGCTTTTGGAGATCACTGTAAGGATGTCTTGCTAACCTTGTTCCTACTGACAGGATGCTGGAAGCTGGACCTGAGTTCCTAAGTGTTCTTGGTCAGGTTTCTTTAAAAGCTTCACAGCACAAAGCCAGAGTCCAAGGGGTAGAGCGAGCATCACACTGAGCACTCTTTTTCTCCTAGATACACTCTATTAATGCACTCTATTAAACTCCCAGCCACAAGATTCAGCTGGGTGAATGCTTTTTTTTTTTTTTGTTGTCTCATTTGTTAAAAGCCATCATGCCTTGTTGGTTTGGCCTTTAAACTTTGGGAAAACGTGGACCTTGTGCTTTCTTCACATAGTTCTTGTGTCCTGAAAGAAATGGCACATAGTGTGTTTCTTGTTTTCTTGTGTTTACAGCGCTGGTGTTCTCTTACGACTTCCTTGCTGGGGCTGAGACCATGTACAGCAGGCACTTCAATGACCCGACGGCTGACTCTTATTTCACCAAGAGGAAGTGGGGTGAGTTCTTGTTCCACACTCCGAAATGAAAAGCAAGCCTGTTTGACCAGCAGCAGCCTAACTTGTGCCGATCTTATTAGTTGAGTAACTGAACCTCAGCTGACCTTGTGTTTAGCTCAAACCGCTAAGTGTGGTGGTTTTTAAAAAAAAAAAAAAAAAAAAAAAAAAAAAAATTGAAACCCCCCTTGTTGCTTTGGTTGTACAGATCTTGTGCAACAATCGTGCGATTTTAAATTCCTTCTCTAGCAGCTCCAGGGTATGAGCTTGAACCAGACGGTGCGGATGTCTTTGTCGTCTGAGACCTGTTTGTTGTTGTGTTTGTGAAAACGCGCTCTGAATACAAGCATGTTCCGTGCACGCCTGCAGGGTTGTGTGCATGTGTGTGCGCAAGTAAGTAAGTAAAGCGAAGAAAGAGGAAATGGTGGTTGAAACCGTTCCTGTGCCAGGTGGGGTCTGGGACCTGCAACAGTAAGAGCGATGGAGGAAGCAGAACTCCTCGGTTTCTGCGCATTATTCACCAACTGTGCTAGAACCCGAGAGTGGAAAAGGAGATTTGATAACAAAAATAGCGCATTGCAGAACACCGACATGATCCGCTCGCAGCTGGGTGGCTGCAGCATAAATGTAAAACATTTAGCCGTGCTCACAGAACACAAGAGAATTGTGCTTTGTTGGTGATCGTTTGCATGCTCCATCCTGATACTGTGATAACAAACTAATAAACGACTTTTCCACACTGTGCTCTGTAATCGGCTGCATGTTAACGGGATTTACCCCACAGCAAAGCTGAATTCTCTCATCGAATTCTCAAATGTCCTATAGCAACACGGTTCTGACAGTTACAGCTCTAGCAAAACTTGTGTGGTGATGCATCCCTGGATTATTTTCTTTTATAACTGCACACTCCACTGTGTCCCTGCTTACTCATCGTAACTGCGCGAGACGTCTGCGAGGCTGAAGCGGAACGATATTCTAAGGAAATGGTATGCTTGCTGTACCCTCGCAAACAGAACTCCTTTAAACGTTGCATTATTATTATTTTTTTATTTAAAAAATTTATTTATTTAGTTAGTTCGCCGTGTTTTTCCCATCTGCAGTTACTTTTTGGTCAGGATTGTGGAAGCAGCAACATGACATTTAAACGAGTGCCTCAAGCGCACCATCAAACATACCACTCTGCGGCTTATCCTTTTTATTTTTTATAAAAATGACAGCGGACTCCTTTGTCTCCCGCATTTCTGCCTCTTTCACCCTGCCGTTTGAGGTCTTGTGGTTGGCTCGGCTTTCAAGCCCACAATACTCTAAAGTTGGTCTTCTGTTCGGCTTTTAAATGTGTTTTGCACAAGTCTCACTTTCCATCACGCTTGTACAGTATCGTGGTCATATTTTATGATTTCTTTTCACAAGTTATGATTATTGTTTAACTGTGTACTTGTACACACCAAGGTAACAGTGTATGGCCAGATTCCAGGAGATTGAGCCTACCTCTCTGAAGTGGGTCTGTAATACAGTGTGTGTGTCTCTGTAGGTCCACATGAGCCTCCTCCTCCTCGGCAGCATGCCGGTCTGCTGCCTGAGTCTCTGATCTGGGCTTACATCGTGCAGCTGAGCTCGGCCCTGCGCACCATCCACACTGCCGGCCTGGCCTGCAGGGTCATGGACCCCAGCAAGATCCTCATCACTGGAAAAACTCGGTACATATGCACTTGACCAGTCAGTGCCTGCATCCAGTTTTACACTGACTACACGGTTTCAATTAATTGCAGATTCGTGTGATGATTTTAAAAACATGGAAACTGCCCCTTGTATTTTTCGAATATTTTTTTTTTTTAAGCTTTAAGCCAAATAAAGGAAGTCTGTAACTATCTGTCAGCTAGAATCTCATCAAAGCAATATGGAAATAAATGTCGCACTCCTTTCATGAAGCGCTGTGATCGAGCAATTTTAGATAAAGAAAATGCAACAACACAACTTTTGTGTACTTCTGCTTTTTGCAACACACTAGAAGAAAGCAGTTTGTGAGCATTTCGGATTCATTGTTAGTTTGTTTTATTTATTTAAAAAAATATTAAGTTTTTTATATGAAAGATTCTCATATTTTAGCCATCATTTGATGAAATATGTAATAGTTTTAGCCCCACTTTTAAAACACTATCCACTTTAAATGCAGTGTATAGCTAGATGTCTCAGGAAGGCAGTGCTAAACTTAAAATACTCTAGAAGTCCAGATGTTTCCAGTGCAGTGTCGAGGGCTCGACATCCAAGTGTTTTCTCCTGTTAAATTGTGGTCCTGGTTAGCGGGCTGCTGGAGGCGCACGCACTTGGTACACCTCATTCTCCCGCACGTACGTGGTTAGCGGAAGAACCCACTTTGATTAAGACTTGTTAGTTTACGTAAGAAGTGAATGCAGAAGTTTTATTTCAGTTTAGTTTTCTGTTCCTGAAATGCCATGCTGGAGATGATTAATGCATTTATGTAGCTCAGGTATAACTACAGTGATGCATGCATGCACGCGCACACACAGTAAGAGAAATATACATTTAAAGCAGTCCGAGTCTGATGGGGAATTAAAATAAATCTTGGCATGTCGTTTTTAAGAAATTGTACAGTTTCCAAATTAAAACTCTTGCATTGGTTTTTTTGGGCACCAAGATGTCGTTTCGTTCGAATTGTAATTTTCATCTGGCTTAAAATTTTGCTGAACAGTCTTAAATTCAGCCAATAGGACGCAACTCCAAGGGAGCACAAATGAGTTCACAGTCCAAAACTACAGAACATGGCAAAGTGCTGTGTTTATAAAAAAAAAAAAAAAAAAATCCCTGAATTTAACAGGACTTGTTGTTACAAATGTACAAAATGTTTGGCTTAGAACGTTTTCGTGGTGTTGTGGGACACCCCCCCCCCTCCCCCACCACCTTGAGAGTCTTAACTAACCAAAAACTTTTTTATATCTTCAGTTTTTTATAATGTGTTTAAATTATATAACATGTTAAGATTAGCAGAGTAGATTAATTCCATATTTCCCCCTCTTGTTCTTGTTTCCTAGGTTACGGGTGAACTGTGTAGGAGTGTTTGATGTCTTAACATTTGACAACAGTCAGACCAACCACTTGGCCCTCATGCCCCAGTACCAGGTAGAACCAACCTGCAGCACAGCTCCAGAAGCCTTAAGGGCCTTTATTACCAGCTTGAGTTGTGACCTCCATTAATGGGAACCACACTTGCTTTTTGCCCTCGCTTTCTCTCCTCTCGTACTTTTTCACTCTCTCTCACTTTCTCTCTCTCTCGTGCTCTCTTTCTCTCTCTTCTCTTACTTTCTCACACTCTCTCTCTCGCACTGCCCTCTTGCTCTCTCGCACTCTCTCTCTCTCTCTCTCTCTCGGTGTGCGTGTGTGCGTGCGACAGCAAGCAGATCTGATCTCTCTAGGGAAGGTGGTGTTGGCACTGGCCTGCAACTCTCTGGCTGGCATTCAGAGAGAGAACCTTCAGAAAGCCATGGAGCTCGTGTCCATCAACTACTCGTCCGACCTCAAGAACCTCATCCTGTGCGAAAGCCCTTTACCACGTAGCTCCACACACCCACACATACTACCACACACACCCCCACCTTTCCACAAAGGACTAGCCTTTTACAATTTCGAACCTTATCAAATAGGCTTTGGCTGTGTGTGTGCGCAAGTGTGCAAACACTGAACGTGTGTGTGTGTGTGTGTGTTTCTCGACTCTGGGCCTCCAGGTACCTGCTTACAGAGCAGAGTCGCCTGCGTAGCGTCAATGACATCATGCCTATGATCGGAGCCAGGTTTTACACTCAGCTGGACGCTTCACAGATGAGGAATGACGTCATTGAGGAAGATCTGGCCAAGGTATGAAGAAAAGGAGGCCCTTGGTGCTTACTCGGATTCGTCAGAAGGTGTTCATTTATTAAGCTCAGACAGTAGTGCAGCTGCAGATCACAGCTGTATATTAATGTTTCTGTATGGTCAGCTGAGTTACAGGGACTCTTACGGTGGATACTTCACATAAATGAAAAATATGCGTGATGGTTGATATCAACGTTTCCTCTAAGGTGCGCAGGCCTCTCAGACCTGTCGTGCACATGATTTGTCATATCGCGCAGTCCCCTGCAACATTTTAACGCCTATGCCTCCCCGCTCGCAACATTCTAATGCCACCCCCCGCCTCACTCGCAACATTCTAACGCTGACGCCAAACCCTACCCCCCCCCCCCCCCCTCCGCCGCTCATAGTGCTGAAGCATGCCGCTCAGACACATTTCAATTTGCTCAGTCCTGAAAAACATTAGAGAGAACATTGATTGATATGGTGATGTTTTTGGTGAGAGATTTATGCAGTAGAGTCTCCACTGTCAGCACTGTGCATCAGTCAGAGGTAAAGCTGTAGCTTTTTTTTTCGAACACAAGACATCGGTCTTTAGAAAGTCGGCATTCAGGTTTCTCTATAACATGACCGGCTGTGGGGTTTTTTGTTTGTTTTTGACTAATTACAAGAGAACAAAAAAAGAGAGCCAGGAAAGTGCGTACGAGGGTACATGCGTATGCTCGAAGTGCAGCATAGAAAGGAAAGGGAGGTGTCGTTACTCTACAGCTGTCAGGTCATGTATTTTATACTGGCCACAGCTGGGAGTGTGAAACTGCTGTCATTTCACACTGCCTTTAACACTCGCACATATGCATATTGTCGCAGTCAGCATTTTTTTGACTACATTTAAGAATAACTTGATTAAATAAATGGCTGAATTCTTTCATTTATTCATTCTAATATTGGTGAAGGTTAACTGAAACTTGGTATATTCACTCAAAATCCAGGAATGAATGAATACAAAAAACTCATAATGCACCCAGAACACACAGCCAAGCTGGAGCGACTTCCTGTCTTGTGCCAAGGACCCCGAGCGAACAGGGGTTTCAGGAAACCTGGTGGAATCAGGTGGCAATATCAACTGTGTGTTAAATATTCAAATACTTTCCAAGCATGTGAATTCTTGCTCGAAAATGAGCAGACTCCAAAATGTTCTCCATTTTCGTTTCAGACTTAGTCAGTTTATGCTCCTGAACAGTGTTCTTCAGCCGTGTTTAAAACGGGACCAAAGCGGCATTTACAACTTTCTCTTCTTTCTTTCTTTTTTTTTTTTTTTAAGCAGTTAAAAATTGTGTGTGTCGAAACCAGGGATAATTTTCTGTCCTGTATCTGGCCTGAGGAAGTTACTGTAATGTCATTTTGGGCGAATTTTTTTCACTTGCCACTTGTCTGAAGCGAGAACGTAGAAAAGCCGCGTATGTGAAAGCTTCTAACTTGGGTGACAAACGTGCTGCGCTGATCTGTGTTTTGGGTCATGTTGCAGATCTGAATCGAATTTTTATTTTTTATTTTTTTAAATAGCCTGTTATTCTGTTACAGGGCAAAATAGGACAGGGTCATAAACTTGGCTATTAAAAAAACACTAGTGATGTAATTCTTCTTTAGCAAGCTAAAGAGATGAGTTGCCAATTAAAATAATTTTCAGTCCAACTATAACATTTTGAAGAAGAAAAGAAGTGATCCTAGTGACTTATCACATGTGAAGCACAGCATAGCGTGACACAGTGAAATTACTTCTTTTACCCATTCACCTTGTGAAACAGGTATCAGTGCTTGGGGACGGTACCTTGCTCAGGGTATCTCCGTGTACCTTGTTGGGCCTGGGCCTTGATCCTACAACCTTCTGATTGAAGGGCCAATGCCCTGACCACTAGGCTACCACTGTCCCATTTTGCGTAATGTGGAAAAGGTCGGGGGAGTGTTTTATTGATGATTTAAGATAAATCTTACAGGAGGGAGTGTCATTTAATGGTTAATGTGATCTCTTGTGTAAAAACCCTAAAGCACCACAGCTCTTATCTGATGCTTCTTTTTCTCTCCACAGGAGGTGCAGAACGGCCGCTTGTTCCGCCTTCTGGCCAAACTGGGAACCATCAATGAGAGACCAGAGTAAGTCCTGCATCTCTTTTAGGAAGTGGGATCAAAAGGCAAGGGTTCAGATCTGCTCTCTGCATTTACAGCATTTAACAGATGCCCTTATGCAGAGCAACACGGCGTGCTTACACGTGACTAGCGTAGGGTAAGGATCGGCTTAACGTGCCCCTCAGTTCTCCACGTCCTAGATGAGAGCGCTATTTAAAGAAGTAAAGAGTGGCCCTTTGTGCGGCCCTGTGTGCATCCCTGAGCGCTGCTACTGTGTGACATCAAACAGCTGCTTCTCCATGAAGTCAGGGTCGATGGATTTGCCCCAGGTTTATGAGTACGAACTCCAACTTTAAGCGGCGTTCCATTGTACGTTTTCTAGTAGTCGGTTTGAAAGTCTCATCTTAGGAGTTGTCTGAATCTTACTAAAACTGCATTTCGGGGGAACAATTTTTTTTTTTTTTGTGCTCATTTTAGTGCACTTGAAGGCATTTTTTTAATGCCTGAATTAGAAAATAAAATTGAATTCAGCAGAATTTTAAAAGCTGTAGTGTGTACAACAGGATGTGGGCATGGCCGTATAGTCATGTAGTTCCTCTTGAAAGTTAATGCTTGAAAATAACTTTTGCACACATGAATATCTAAAGCGTGCAGTAAGATATTGTAGGTGTTTCATGTTACCTGTGTGTCCGTGAGTCGGTCAGTGCATCCATACAGCATTCTGATTAGCACGGTATCTCAGAATCGGTGGGTGAATGCTTGTAGGATTCATGTTAAAGTATCAGTGTAACTGTCATAGTTGTTGATTGCAAAAGTAGAAGTATCTGGTGCTAGCTTGTTGACCCAAACTGAACAAAGTTAGTCTTTTTTTTTTTTTTTTTTTTGTTTTTTTTTTTACCCCATCAAGGTCTCTGGAATTGCTGGATATGACCTAGAGGCATAAATTGTTAGCTCTTGTTGGATCTTGCTTTTTGTTTTTGTGCTGTGAAAAACCGTCTTGTTTGAAACGCTCCAGATTTCAGAAGGATCCGACGTGGTCCGAGACAGGGGATCGGTATCTGCTGAAGCTCTTCAGAGATCACCTGTTCCACCAAGTTACTGAAGCAGGCACGCCCTGGGTTGACCTGAGCCACATCGTGTCTTGTCTTAATAAAGTAAGCTTCTCGTTTGGTTGTTTTTTGTTTTTGCATTCTCTGTTCATTTCCTGTCAATGGTGTTATGCATGATTCCTCGTGTGCTTGTCAGCTGGATGCCGGAGTGCCCGAGAAGATCAGCCTGGTGTCTCGGGATGAGAAGAGCGTGCTGGTGGTGACCTACTCCGACCTAAAGCGCTGCTTTGACAGCACCTTCCAGGAACTGCTGGCTGCTGCCAACGGCTCACTGTAGCGCCCCTCACAGGCATGGGGTGGGACTGCCTGAACCGGAGCACATTGCACTACAGTGAACGAAGACGGGCGCAGCTCGAACGATCTTGATGGCCAGAATGGAGCCAGCTGGTTGCTCACCTCCAGTCACATACACTGTCCTAAAAGGAAGTTGTACTTTTTTTTTTTTTTTTCCTTTTTTTTTTTTTTTTTTTTTTTCCCTAAATTTTTTTTTTTTATTTTTCCTAAACTCGCAGCTGCTGAATTCTGGACATGTTGACGGCTGTGATTAATTTTTTTAAGACTTGGGGAACAACAGCAACATCATTGTCGATAAGAAATATTAAGGAAAATTTCCTGCTTTTATTTTTTTCTTGGTTTTTATTTTTTCCATGGGAGGATGCACTAAGAATTTTAAGTTTTTCCTTTTTAAAAAAAAAAAAAAAAAAAAAAAAAAATCGGGGGGGTTGTGTCGACAGGGCGCCACAAGAAAAGCATAAGGACTTAAAAAAAACAAAAAAAAAGTGATCTCTTTTTTTAGGCACTGCGAGTCGGGAGCGACCACTTGCCACGTGTGCAGAACCCAGACCACTTTTTGCCTCCGCTGTCATTTAGACAGGACAAACCATTGTGCTTATAAGAGAAGGGAAGGGCAGCCAAATCGCTAAGAAGACTGACCACTGTATTGAGTGTGAGGCACATGTGGTATGGTCCTGTTGTCCCCCACCAGCCGGTTCGACTTTCCAAAGTCACGTTTGATTGTGAAGAGAAAGTCGCTCCATTACTGCCTGGGTTCTCGCTCTGTCCATGTAACTTTGGTAGCACTGACAAAGGGGTGCTTTCTCCTGTTGCTGTGTAAGACTTTATTAGACTTATGCAACCTCCATTAATAATTTTTTATTTTCATGGATGCTTTTTTGCGACGTGATTTGAATCAACAATCATGCGAAGTTTTTTTTTTTTTTTTTTTTTTTTTTTGTCTTTTTTCAAATCAGGCTTTTTAGGTCTGGAAAGGAACCAAAGAACTGGACCACACTTAGGAAGGGAACCAGTTCTGCCTCTGGAATATCCTCTCCCTCTGCCCCCTGTTTTTGTGGAGCAACCTTTTAGATTATGCTCACTTTTTCACTTTTTTTGGGTCCCTCTCTCCCCTCCTCTTCCTCCTTGTGAGTCATCATGGTCTCTAGGTTGGTTATCATATTTTGGACTGAATCAGTAGCTCTCCTTTTTAAAACCCAACTCTTGTGCAGTGATGCATGATGGGATGTTGGAACTCTCTCACTAACCATTCAGAGTAAAACTTCCGGGGGGGGGCTGTCGGTTAGAGGGTTTGAGTTTAGAATTTTCTTTTAAACACATTTCTGATCTGGTGATGGCAGCATGCTGGAAAAAGAGAGCATCCATCGACAAATCAGCAGGTAACAGAGGGAGGTGGTTTAAGGGGTGGGCTTGGGGGGGGGGGTCTTTAAGAGGTGGTTGTTTTTGTGCACTTGGAGCGGTTTTGGCATTCTCTCAGGACGACTCGACCCGATTTCAAGCCAATGATTGAATGTGTTTTGACCCGTCATTGGCGACCCTTTCCAATCAGGAGTCGAGCTACAGTGGAAAAGGCGCGACGTGAGCAGGTCCAGCCGAGCCACACTGAACATGGAGGGTTTAGGATGGAGCATGTTATACTGAGCTGATGTGAGGATGCTGTGTTTTCAATTGTACTTTGTGGGGTTTTTCTTTTTTTTTTTTTCTTCTTCTCATTTTGTGATGGTTAAAACAGCAGTGAATCTGGTGCCAAGCCCTCTTCTTTTTTCTTCCCTTTTTACTCCAAAACACGCACTTGAGTCCTTCCAGCATATCCAGCCAACACAGCTAACTCTCATATCATCTATGAACATCATGACCCTATTCCCCCAGAATCACACTCCCAGTAAAAGTGTGCTAACCCCTATACACACACACACACACACACACACACACACACACACACACACACACACACACACACACACACACACACA
>JAQLOM010000019.1:12294001-12305494 GCA_030068315.1 Chrysichthys thysi
TATATAAATAGTTTGCATGGAAATATTACAACTTTGCATCTCTTTTCAGGCTCAGTTCTGGATTTTGCTAACTAACAACATATGTGTTCATCATGGGTATAATTTTAGTCACTGCTTAATTCTAGTGTATTATTTGTCTTGTTTAGTTGTTGTTGTTGTTATTATTATTATTATTATTATTATTGTAGTAAATCACGCTGTAAAGCACTACCACTGAATCTTTAATAAAAAGTTATGATAATAAGGTAAGAAATAACATTTCTTAAAAGTCAAACATGACATTCTATAAGTCAGTACATTACTCTACTGAATTGGATGTCATATAGACTATTGATTTTTTGTATTAAAGCCATATACCGGTAATAGACTTTCACACACACTTGTTAGTTGCATCATATTGCATATAACCATACATCCAGAAGCATAAAAACATCAGACTGGCTGTCATATCCACACCACCATGCTCACCTAGTTATCTTGCTGGTCTTGAACTTGTCAGTCCACTTCAGCTGGATGAACTCTTCAGACGGAAGAACCATGCCGCTGTCAGACTGAGAATCCTGCAAACAAAAAACAGCGCTTGAATTCTGTTCTAGAAAACCAAACTTGCACTGAGTTCAGGAAAGACAAAAGTTATAAATTCCTCTCATTCAAATAAATTTTGCATGTGCAGAATTTGAATAGCATACCTCTGGGACTTTGTTGAGGTCCTCTTCAAATGTCGCAACAGAATCAATTTTGGTATTGATGTAACTGGAAAAGATGAGAAAAAAAAACCTACTTGTAGAAAACGTATTTTAATGTTAGATATTCCACAGCGCTTTTGAATTTTCACATCTGGTTGGTCTGAAGGTGTGGATTAATTCTTTACAACAGCAGCTCGTATATGCTTTAATAATGAAACTTAGTTGTAAATAATGATGAGCACTGCTGGATTGCTGTGGTGTAAGAGGAATAAAACACTTCAGGACCACTAGGAAAATGATTGACTTCTTCAAGGTAACAGTGACTTTGCTTCATGGATCATGTCACTGCTTTGGGTTTAAAGTCTCTCTGTTTTTGCACTGTAGTCAGTTGACGGAAACTCAGTCCTTGATGTATTCCAGGATGTACGTTTACCTCGGGCTTCCTTGGTGTGCGTCCCTGTAGTCGAGATGCTCTGCATCACTCTCTGACGCAAAGGTGTTCAAGGGGATGTAATCTTTCCCATCCTTAAAGCCAGAAAAGCTCATTAATGCATAATAGTACGATCAAGAGTTTTTAATGCTTGCTCGACGAGTTCAGGTTGAGTACCTGTTGCACGCGGGCCTGGAGCAGGTCTCCGAGCGTTCCCACCAGCTCAGTGAAGGTGGGTCTGTCTGACGGGTTTCTCTCCCAGCACATCAACATGGTGTTGTAGCTGCAAAAAGAGCCTTCGTTATCTTTGTCTTCCTAATTACAACCTGAAAAGCAAACAGTGGCTCTCATGCCTTTGTGATAGCGCTGAGACAGATAAGGAAGGTAGATGACTCAATAACGTTATTGTTATGCACTACAGGAACAGATGTTGACCTCACACCAGACGCCTTTTCCCCTTTGCAGTACAAAATGGGGTTCCTAAAGAAAATAAAGTATATTTATAGTTTTTTTAAGGAAAAAATTGTAACATTAGGTATTAATCTGATTGGTCAGCTCTGACTTTAATGTAGCCTCAAATCACAGTTTATGTTAATCAGCTTGTTGAATGCTTGTTTCTATGATAACGGCTCATTCATAAGGATTCTACATAGTCTATAGCTGTGTTCGAAACAGACGGTTGCTGACTTGTTGCTTCAGTGCTGTAATAGGTAGCTGTAATTGAAAGCATTGAAGTCTTCTAAGGAAGCTCTTTTCGAACGATAGCATTTACGGTAGCGCGTGATGTCAGCACACCGAGTAATTATGCTGCGGAAGTTGGGATGTCCAGGTTCAGTGTCAGAAATGTCAACTGGAACGCCCCTGAAGTTGGCTGTCCGACTCGGAAAGTCTCACCAACCCCCGAGTTAAAAAATAAAAAATGGCGGGACCCTGTCTGAACGGTACGCAAAAGCTGTCGTCTTGTTCTGTTTATGAATCTTCTGCATATTTTTGCACTGTCCAGGTTTTATCTGTGAACATACTGATACGGTGGTTTGATGTGCTAAGTAGCATGTCATGTGTTATTTTCAAGTGGTGTTGCTAATTAATGGCTAACGGCTACCTGGTAGTGAGCGAACCTGGCTTCCCCCACCCCGTGAAATTGAAAGAAAAGTCATTTAAAAAAAGAAAGTAAGTTGAAATGCCAGTTTAAAACTTAAATGTTATTTTTAATAGGGTGAGATCAGTTTATTAGGGACATATTTTGATTAGATTAGCAGTAAAACACTGGTGAAGGACAAAAGAGCAACACAATACTGTAGTAGTTTTCCTGGAGGGGATAAATTGGCTTTCCGACTTATACAAAAGGAAAGCGTTTATGACGTCATCCCCAGCGCCAAAATCCGACTTCCGAGTCAAACGGAATTAGCATTAAACCATAACGTTTCTTAGCGGGCTAACAGATGCCTGACAAATCATATCAAACTAATGTATTTGGTTACAGTCCTGGGGTTTTTAAGATAGTACAATGTTGATTTCTGGCTAATGTTAAAAAAAAATTCTAAGTGAAATAAAAGCCCTGAAAAAACTCTACATTTGTAACCAAAGTCTTTTTTCTCCATTGCTTGAGGGAGTTGCCGCACTGAAGATACAGCCATGATGCCTTCAAGTGGGGGACAGTTTGGAGGCATCTTAGAAGAAACGATCAGTTCCTTGATGCCGTTCTGTGTTCTTACACACCCTCCTGAGAAAGCATTTTCCCCGCTTCGAACACACCCTATATCTAATATTAAAACAGATGCAATACGGTGACTTTGCATGTTTTTTTTCTAACGTTTGTGTTAAAAATGGAGACTGTAGCATCAGCGCTTAACTGTTACAGTCCGCAATTTTTTTCTGCCACACGTAACTTTTCAGGACCGACCACAACGTGAGAACTTATCTTGTAGATGTTTCACGCCTATAAAAGGATGAACAGCATGTTGGGTTGTATAACAAATACAAATCGTAATTGCTGTCGTATACGAGAAATAAAAACGCTTTCAGGACATGCTGTTAGAGGGAAAGAATCCATCTGGGGTTGTAACAATAACTCTGCTTCATCCCACCACCCTGCGGTGGATTATTTTCCTAGAACAGCACACCCCGTAATATTCCTAACACACTTTCATCCCTTGTGATTTAACTCACAGAATGCGTCTTCCGAACGTGTCTACTCACATTTCAGGGGTGCTGTATTCCGGGGCACGCATTCGAGTCCCCTGTTTCAGTCTGTGGCAAAACTCCTCGTCAATGTTGAGTCCTGGATACGGGGATGCACCTAAAGGCAACGAACACAAAAGATCAGAATGTGTGTGTGTGTGTGTGTGTGTGTGTGTGTGTGTGTGTGTGTGTGTGTGTGTGCAAAAGGAAAAGGAAGAAGCAAGAAGGTGAAGGCTAAAGTCCTTGTCTAGACAAGACATCTTTTCATTTTCTGACCCTGATGTGGTGATGTTATACTGTATCTGTACTAAGAAAACTTTTCCTGCAGGAATTAAGTCTCATCAGTACCGAGTGAGAAGATTTCCCAGAGCAGAACACCGAAAGACCACACATCACTCTGAGTAGTGAAGACCTTGTCGAAGATCGATTCCGGAGACATCCATTTCAGCGGCAGGCGAGCCTGTCAAGAAAAGTAGAAAGGATGAACAGCTTGTTAATGAACTTTGTGTATTAGCCTCGTGTTCTGGTCGCAGTAAGCATGAGTTAAATGCACTCACATCTCCTTTGCGCACGTAATCGGGATCTTTGTAAAGGTCTCTGGCCAGGCCGAAGTCACAGATTTTCACCACATTGTTTTCAGATAGCAGGATGTTTCGGGCAGCGAGGTCTCGATGTATACACTGAAAGCCACAGACACACAGTTTAAAACACAGAAGCATACAGTGGCTTCAGCTGGAATGATGTGTGTGTATGTGTGTGTGTGTGTGTGTGTGTGTGTGTGTGTGTGTGTGTGTGTGTGTGTGTGTGTGTGTGAAATCGATTTGTTCTTGTAACTAATGTTATCCTGGTTATGTCAAGACATGAAGACGACATGCATTACGATGCTTCTGTCCGGGAATGGAATGAACTTTATCTGTCTCTCCAAAGAGATGAGTCACTGTCTGTCTTCATACAAAGTCCTACCTCTTCAACAAACACTACAACAAGTGGCAATTTAAAAAAATGGGATAAAAAGAAAACAACTTGTGCTGCTTTTTATTGCTCTTCAACAGGTTTTTCACTTGAGGCTTCTTTGACCTATGCATAGTGCCATGAGGACGTTTTCCAACTACAAGCACTTCTGTAAATCTGTCTCGAGCAATGTTGAGTCATGTAGATATACGTCGGAAAATACAGCAATTGACTAACACTTACATATATGACCTCTGAATTATTTTCGCATATAAGTGAGCGGCTTCAACTTCAAAGCTTCACTTGAAGAAAAATCTTGAACTAGTAATTTAGTGATTAACACATATTTCGAATAACAGTTAAAGAATGTTCCTGTTACCTTCCATGCACCAGAATCAAAGTGTGAAAATGCCTTTAGAGGTGCAACTATTTCCTATAGACACAAACGGAGACACTCTTGTACCTTGCGTGAGGCGAGGAACTCCATCCCTTTGGCCACTTGGAAGCTGTATGAGATTAGGTCCTCTAGGTGTAGAGGAGTGTTCGAGCACGAGACCAAACCTGAGAAGCGACAAAACAAAACAGCACAGTCTCCTACTCTGATGTGTTAATGCAGGCAGTTATTTTGTGAAAATGAACACACGTGTAAGAAGGATCCTCACCAACGTCTTTCTCATGTTCCTCTCGTCTCTCACCCTCTAACTCGGAGCTGAATTTCTGGCAGTTCTCGGTCTCAACACAGCCCTTACCCTCGTCCTGCTGTGCACTTTCCTCTTCTCCTTTCACCTGAGATGGACAACCAAAATATTGGTGAGGAAAAAGAGCACAATATGGCACTTGATTGGAAGTGTTCATTTATTAATTTTATTATTATAGATTAAATTAACTGGTTAAAATCCACTTGAACAGCTGATTGTGATGGTAGATCTATTTATTATATTAGTGTCACCTGGCAGATGCCCTTTTCTAGAGCAACTTACATCTATTGCCTTTTATATAACTGAGCAGTTGAGGGTTAAGGGCCTTGCTCAAGGGCCCAGAAGAGGTAGCTTGGCAGTGCTTGGACTTGAACTCATGACCTTCTGATCAGTAGTCCAATGTCTTAACCACTGCGCTATCACTGTCCCGTTATATGAGGGAGAATCAAAAAATAAAGGCAAAATAATTGAATGGCTTCAATAGAGGTAACGTTTTCACATTCAAGACAACGCATTTGTTGTATTGTTCAACTAGCTTCTGGATTCTCTGTATTTTCAGCTGCTGCTGAGCACCTCTTCCTTTACTTCATCATCAGAGGCAAATCTGTGACCTCGCTGTGCCCACTGAAGGCACCTCCTTCAGGGGACCGAAAATGTGATGACCACTCACCACCAGATCCGGTCTGTAAGGAGGACGTGGAAGACTGTTTTGGACAGCATTCCTCTTCTTTTGCTGTGAATCGCAGGTTTAAGTTCATTTCGCAGCAATGCTGCTGTTCTACTGTTCACTGTTCACTGTTTTCCCATGTGCTTGGAAACACGGCAGAATAGGAACCTTCGTGTCTCAAAAGAACGTTAACATCATTTTTTAGCAGAGGGCTGACTTTTGAATTTCTTCTTCACTGGAGAAGACGGGTGTCTCCACTCCATAGTCTGTCTTTTGCTTTCTGGGCTATCACGTAATTTAAAGTTTGTCTTTACCTTTTGATTTTGCTTCGTATATATTATACAAGTGATTTATTCAACAGATTTCTCTACTGTTAAATAAATTACTGGAGAAATGACAACCAATACTCTGATGTTTCCTAAGAGGCCATTTTTGAAGCTTCTTGGGCTCTTTTAATTTTATTTTTTATCCTTAGTTGAAGTGCAGCTTCAGGGATATTCTAACTAAATAATATCAGTAGGCTCTGTACGTGGAGCTTAGAGAGGCCTCTTTCTGGGGGGTGGTGTTGGTGGGGGGTGTCGGTAAAAGAGATAAAAACCATACCAGAAGTGAAAAACTGTCACCCTGGAAACAGTGTTTGTGGTAAACAGAAAGCGAGCCTTTTCAGAAGGAAATGAGAACAGGACGTTGCAAAAAAAAAAAAAAAAACAACAAAAAAACCCCCCGCTTAAAATACACTCGTACACTGTGGAGCCATATCAAGCTGCCTGTAAAGACATAACAATGTACAGAATGGCAGAATCCAGCAGGAGACCCAGACAAAAATGAACAAGAACAAAGAGAAAGATTTGGATAGGAGACGGGGTGTACAGAATGATGAAGGTAAAGATTGGGGTGTGTGTATATATAAATATGTATATATAGGACCAACCCTGTTTAGCATGAACACGTCCCTCTTGCTCCTTAGGAACGAGGACAAGTTGCCGTACTTGCAGTATTCCACTATGACCATCAGTGGCCCTGAAAATGATGTACAATGATGAATGATTTTTGGTTGCTAAAAAAAGTTTATTGTTCCACAGTTATTAATGTTAACTAATAAAATATTAATAATGTCTAACTAATGTTAGAAGCCCAGATTGGTTAGTATTACTGTTTACTATGGGAATTACAGTACAGTTATTTAGAATTTTTTTTTTTATATAAGACATGAAACTTACTAATACACTCGACTTTGAAACTTTGAAATATATGACTTATTGGGAAATGACTGAAAACATGTTTTTGTGTATATAAACCATGTGAAAAAAAGCACGCACCTCCTGGCCTAGTGCAGGCCCCAAGGAGATTAACTACATTGAGGTGATGTCCGATATGGTTAAGGATTTTCAGCTCGCTCATTAGCGCCTTGTGCTCGCTTGGCGTAGCTCCCTCTGTAGGAGGAGTGAAGAATTTCATCAATCACTGTCTTTCCTTAAGAAATGAACTGGTCACCAACCCTGTTCCTGAACACCTACTTTCTTGCATCTCCAAGCAAAACCTGACACACCTGATCTGTGTCCTGATCTTCAATTCTCACATCAAGATGGTGTGTGAAACAAGGGTGCTACAATCTCTCTATGAAGAATACCTTTGAGCATTTTGACAGCCACTGTGGTGCAGCCGGTTGAGTTGCTGATGCCAAAAGCAGACGCCTGCATCACTTTGCCGAATGCCCCTCGCCCCAGTGGCTTCTCTGTTGAGAGAGAAAATATACATCAACGTAATGCACATCTCACACATACTATACGTAAGCGCACACAAGTACGTACCCAGCTGAAGACGCTCTTGTGGGAACTCCCACTTTTCCGCGTCATACTGTAGCCTATCGCAGTGTTCATCTAGAGGCCCCGCTCCCTGGTGCAGGATGATTGGCAGGTATTCTGTCTTACTGTTTGTTGTGTTTGGCTGAGACACAATATTTGTAAATAAGCATAAATGAAAAGGCCTGTATGAAAAACTACTTCTGCTACGCAAGAATTTCAGACTGAGCAAGCTAAACCATTAAATGTCTTTTCACCAGACAGTATGTATTTGCATGACATAATATGGCTACAAATCGACGTTTGGATATTTTGGATTTTGGGTTTTCGTTACAAACTGCTACAAAATGGCTGAGAAATTATATACCAAGTCCAAAAAAGGGGGGGGGGGGCTGAAATTGTTCCACAAAGCACTTTGGTTTTACTGTCAATGCTGCCATCTTGGGGGGAAGAAATCTCCACGCTACACATAACCGTTTTTCAAGGCTGTACTGATACACCAATTTTTAAGGCTGTACAAGGGTACAGCGTCTTTCTAGATTCAGACTAGGAACCAAAGGAACATATTAGCTCACGCGGTCTGTTTGAAAAAGTGATATTACTGTGTCTGAATTTTGTTGTGTGTTTCCCATGCAGTAATTTTCAGGTTCTCGGCCTTGTCGCAGAAGGTCTCGTTGGCTCTCACCTGTCGGAGCTTGCGAATGAGAAGTGTTAGGAGCAGCCAGAAGAGAGTGGCCACCACACAGGTGCAGGCTAACGTGGGGATCTCCAGAGACAAAGACTCAGAATCTACAAGACACACAGATCAGCTTCAGCTCAAAACAAAATATAGGGAACAACATGTTTATGTGATTGATACTCCATTCTGTTATGTCTCACTACTGCCCAAAGAGGGCAGTCATATTTCATTAGTGCTTTCATTAGTGTTTTTAGACTGTCAGCGGCACTCAAACACTGCCCTTGCCTCGCCCATTCATCACCTCTTTTTTGAAGGTGTACAAACAGCTAAACAGTTTACGGGTTGCAAACCAGACGCTTTCCGTAGGAAATCAAAAAGGGAGACAGCTTCCTTCCTGACCTATCAGAACACAACAACAAAAGCTTGTCCTCTCCTCAGCAGGCTCAGAGGCATCCGTTCAGCGTGTTACGCAGCCAGAGACAGAAACTAAGCATAATTAATTTCCCTCATTTACCTCACTGGATGGGGAAGGTGAGCACTCTTACAGTAAACAGAACAGCATTTACAGGAAACGGCAAATTCTAGCAGTACAACTTCTGCGCTCTTACTTTCGACTGAAACGTAAGCCGAGCTCTCCACGGATCCTCTCTCGTTGGTGGCCTCACATGTATATAAGCCCTCATCCTCAGTGGTGATGCGGTCAATGTGGAGAGTGCCATCTTCTGGCACCAGCATGATTCCTGGCACACAAAATCCATCAATCTTTCAATCAAAGGCAGTTGACTTGGTTTTACGTGAAAGCAGGTTTTTGGACATGACAAAATGAATGATTTATAGTATATATATGTTTTTTTTTTACATTTTTTTTTTAGTATTTATAGTATTTTTAAATGTACTTATTTAAATTCAAACAAAGCAGTTGACACAGGATAAAAGAAAGAAATTGAGATTTAAGGGTCTTGATCATAGACCTGATATTAGCAGGCTGGGTTTTACTGCTATTCGAACTCACAAACATCTGATCAGTAGCTCAATGAGCCACTAGGGCTTCCTGGATTTCTTGCTCACCAGACACCTGTTGGAGCTTCCTCCGGTTCTTGTACCACGTGACAAGAGGTCGAGGTACACCAATGGCAGGGCACTGCAGAGTCACTGAGTTACTGATGTTCACACTGCAATCGCTGAGGTTCTGCAGCAGCATCGGAGCCTCCAGAACTACAGGGCGATACAAAAAGTCACGCTTATGTAAACTTAAGGGTCATATTCCCTCTACCAGCATATCCAGCAATTCAATGACATCTCTAGAGAGGAGGTGGTGATGTCAGGTGTTTTGCATATTTCTGTCACTTGGCGTATAAGTGGCCATACTGGACCACATTAACAAAGCGCTGAGTGATTTACGGAGCGGTGAACAAGAAAGCCAGCTCTATTTCTTTCATTGCAAATTGTGAGCTGGAAAGTTTGACTCTCAGCCAACAGAAGTCACGCCACTCGCGGACAACTTTCGGGTTATTTCAGAAGCACATTTTGACCTGACATCACTAACCCATGACTTCCTTTCAAGCTGCCTTGTGTGCGTGGGTGGTGTTTGTTTTCAGGAAAATTGTAACGAGTGCGATGCATTTAGGTTTCAGTTTCATCGTATTTCAGAATGGTACATTTTTCTACGATGATGCAACGGGCTCCTTGCGTCCCATTTCCAGCACATCCAGAGTGGCTTGGGCGATGACGCTGCGAAAGACACTTCCTCATTTTTTTGCAGGAAGTCTTTGCATTAAATAGTGCCAATATGACTAGGATAGGGGAATAAAGCCAGGGTCACCTCATGACGAGCTGATTGTTGTTCCCAGTGTTTTCCTCTGTCAGACAATTGATTATTGTCTCTTTCCTTGGTCTTTGACAGTTGCTGATTGGGTGATTGTTCTTGGCCCCCGTGAAGTACCAGGCACTATGGGAAGTAGCATTGTGTGCTCTTCCTTCTGTCCAGCTTGCATTCCCACGTGAAAGAGGTGCTGTTTCGAAACAGCCTTGGATTGAATGACTGCAGGAAGCTTAAGTAACTCCGTTCCCAAGGACCCTCTGTCTTTCTCTTTCTTTCTTCCTGTCTTTCCTTTTCTGTCTCCCCCCCCACCCATTTACTCAATCTATAGCTCTTATGTGTACATGTCTGTCAGCACATCCTCATGTGACTCATACAGGAGTATTTGTTTGCTTAGAGAACAATTTAAAAGAGCTTCTAAATGCCTGAGTGTTTCCGTGCTTTCTCGGGGGTTTTTTTTTCCAAGGGCATCTGGTGGACAACATGTACAAAAATACACCTACACATGGCACTCATGGCACTACACACAGAAAATCTTTCTGAATGAATTGAGGTAGCTAAAGCAGTCTCTTTAATGTTAGATTCAAGGTTAGAGCTAGTCATTTAAATAGCTACACTTGATATGCAGTGGTTCTTGAGTACAGACACCAAGACACACACCTGCAACTGTCACAAGTGCATCCTGGTGTGACTGCTTCCCCGTGAACAGGTGTGTGACAGAGCAGCGGTACGTCCCGGAGTCTTGTGCTGTCAGGTTCTTCAACGTCATGCGAAGACTGAGCGAGTATTCTCCCTCCGTCAGCTCTTCAACCAGAGGTGGACCGTCCATCGAACCTGCTGAGCTGTTTGTCACTCTGTACCATGACATGTTGGAATACAGGTGCTTGTTGGCTACGCAGGACAGGTGATAGTCTCTGCCCTCTCTCGGGCCCTCCCCTGGCTCCCCAGAGACCCCAAAGCCTCCTGGGACGTCTGTGATTGGTGAGAGAGAAAAGAAGGTGTTTTAGAGCACGGTTATAATCCTGCTGACAGTAACACAAACTGTTAACTTGCAAAAAAAAAAACAACCCCAAACCAAAAATGAACATCATGAATAGCACTTTGTTAATGTTGACCGAGCTGAGCTTTCTTTTTTTATTTTCAGAGCCTTTGATGACATTGTTGAATAGCCATTGTAAGTAAAAGTAGCGAGCGAGCCCCCATGTAAGGAGCTTTTATTTACTTTAGCTATTTGAAATTTCCCGTGGAAACCGCTCGAGGTTTTCCTGATGGAAGATAATGTTTATCTTTCCCAAACACCACCAGAACTCTCCAAATAAAGCACGTAAGGCGGCATTGGGGAAGCAGGCTGATAAGGAGCACAGGTTCCTGTTCACCTCCCTAATCACTGTGTAGACATGGCGACAACCTCCATGTCAGCAACAGCCGCTGTAGCGTGATGCGGTATCAAGGAAAATCAGGGCGAGCAATCTTAAAAATGACAAAATATTAGACACATGAGAAACGGATAGATAGATAGATAGATAGATAGATAGATAGATAGATAGATAGATAGATAGATAGATAGATAGATAGATAGA
>JAQLOM010000019.1:12335066-12353225 GCA_030068315.1 Chrysichthys thysi
CCCCCCCCCCCCTGGCAACACCAGTTTTGTCCATGTTTTAAAGATAACAGTGTTGGAAACAACATATGCAAGTCTGTTATCTGATGATCTGATTATTTAGTGTTTAATATTGTGTTTATTTAAACCATGCTAAGGTGATAGCTTTAGGTGCTTTCATCTTCCAACACTAAACCTGTCTTGGATCGACTACAATTGGAGTGAAGAAAAAAAAAAATCTGGAGAATTCTTACCTAAAGGCGACAATCCCTGAGCGGCGGTAGTATGGCCTCCAGGGTGATGACTCATATAACTCTGAGAACTGAAGCACCGTAACAAAGAATCATTCATCCGTTATACACCATCCGTGTGGTAACAAAAACGAAATAATCATCCTACATAAACATTTGATGTTCACAAAGAAGGAAAAGCAGCAGGACAGGTTTCACCCCATCACTTCCGCATCGTCTAGATTGTGTATGGCGTCACTCTGACTTCAGAGCTACAGAAAAAGTGACATCACTGGACGAGGTGTGACATCAGTAGCCCCGGCAAAGACATGCAGTCTTGGCACAAAAGGGCCCGTTCTTGTGCGATTGGCTTTGAGCAACAAGAGCCGTGGGCAACAAGAGCGCCTTTGTCCGGAGCTCAATGTCATTCTGGAGTCCAGGGTGGCGGGGGTGGGCAGTGGGTTCAGGCTACCTTTAATAAGCACAGGCACACTCTTGCACAGCTCCACCACCACACCTGCCCATTCACTCATATTAAACAGGATTACAGGTATTACACAAGGCATTATTCAGGTCAATGAAGACATAACCTCAACTCTTTTGTGCTGTCTTTCTCTCTCTCTCTTTCTCTCTGTCTCACTGTTCGTTTATAATCTCTCTTCCTCTTACTTTCTCTCTCTCTCTCTGGCCCCCTCTCTGTTCCTGAGTCTACCTTTCCTCTCCTCTCAGCCTGCGGCCCTCTCAGTGCACAGACACAGAGCATCTGATTGTGCGAGGAAGCGCAGAGACAATGTTTTTATTGAGGGCCTGCTCTTCTTCTCACTCGGCTTGCCTGGGTCCTGCGGTTCTCACAAACGCCATTCTTGTCCTCAGCCCTGAAAAGGCTGCGCCCCTCTGGGACACGCTCTCACCGCGCTGCCTCGCACCAGGACAGGCTCCGGTTACAGCCGGCTTTACATTTAAGAGGGCCACGGAGTGGCCGAAAGCTTGGCGGGGCCCCGCTCGCAGCCTGCTTTACATCTAAAAAGGGCCACAGTGAAGAGCACAGCACACCACAAGAGGCGCAGCACTGGCCGACTTCACGTCTGGACCTGCCAAGGGCACGGATCAGTGTAGAGTGCTCTCTGGAGGGTTGCCACATTCCAAAGAGACCACGTCGAGTCCCACAGAGCAGCTGTTATATACAGTATGTGTGTGTATGCTTACGTAGGGGCTGAGGGCCTGAGACTGAAGCTGGAACTGTGCGGAGGAAGGATCGGCCAGCTCCTGTGAGAAGCTGAGGTTGGAAAACTCCACGCTTCCTCCCAGGAAGAACACTGTGGAAGACGGAGACGCTGCAGAGGCAAGACATGGAGCGTTAAAAACCATTCGTGTGCTGATAAGTAGCTGTTTGGTTTTTTTTTTTACATAAGTTACATAAACATTTAGGAATATTCAGGAATCCTCTTGGAGGCACTTGGAGTCCTTCACTGAACTTCATTGCCATTTATGAAGATACCAGGTCACATTCACTGCTTTCCAGTAATGCACAAGGGTTTAACTTACATGCAAAGAAATGGACAGTCAGTGCAACAGCGGTGGACAGGGGGATGAGGGGGGCGGCACCCAGAGCCCACTTTCGCCATGCCCTGAAGGTGGCTCTCCTGTCCCCCGGCCGCTTGATGTCCGACCCAGCCTGACTCTCACTGTTCGAGGCGCTCAGAGTTGGGAAGGGCTCTTTTACTTTAATGTCCTACAAATAAAAGCATTCAACAGCATAACACTGTTAAAACTATTCTGTTACAGGGGAACAAAAGGGTAAACATAATGTAAGTGCATTGCGTACAATCTGAAGGTACAGTCAGTGATATTGTTTTGCAGAAGTTTGCTGAAGCTAGCTTTTTTGAAGGCCAAAATAAAAAAGCACTCTCGCGCACACACGCACACACACACACACGCACACAGAGAGCTCTTCTCCTCAGGTTTTCCCTCAGCCATGTCCTCAAAACACATGCCAAGCCTAAAGCACCTGAAGTGCAAAAGGCAGAGCTTTCTAAATTGCCAGACGAGTAGAGACGCCTGCTTGTCCTAAGTGGTTGAATGTTGGTGTCCCACATCATTTGTTTCTTTTTTTTTTGCCCTTCTTTTTAACACAACCTGTGCTGAAGAGAGACAAGAGTGTTTTCTCTGAGTGGATATATTACTAACAACTGCCTTAACGTCAGGACGACTGAATGTTCCAAAACCCTCCCACATTTTACACGTAGATTTAAAAAAAAAAAAAAAAAAAAAAAAAAAAAGCCAGAGTTTGGATGAAATCAAACTTAGGAATCATTTCCACAGTAGGTCAAGATATAATAATCCAAATTCTTATGGCGGAGTTATATAACATGTGACACAGAATGTCTAAAACACACGTTAGCAGTCAGTACTAATCCAATTTAAACAAATCTGAGTGAAATAAAAGAATTAATGATATATTAAAATACTTAATTAAAGTGTTCATTTGTGTCCATCACTATAGGTATTAGTTCACTTATTTTTGGTGATTGTTGATCTACTCTTGGTAATGCACGTTTACATTTTGAATCATTATTGATTATTTAATCCCACTCTACATTTAACTGTGTGTGTACTGGCATATGGGTAGATGTGCAGTTTTTATATCTGGGTGAGGACCAAATGGATCAAAGGGATAGAAATATCTGACAGTTTTGACCTTGGGAGAGACATTTGGCTGTAAAAATTGCAAAAAAAGTGAAGCTTTTAAGGATTTATTTGCTTTTTTAAGGGCTTTTTTGGTCACTGAGGATAGGAATAGAGGTAATGACTTTAATTAGCCGCATTATGTTAAATGAACTTTCTTATAAGGATAGTGAAGCGTGTGTGTGTGTGTGTGAGTGTGAGAGAGAGGGAGAGAGAGATAACCAGGTGAGGTCTCCCTGTGGAGTTGTGCGGCGAGTAACTCCAAGGGTCCGCTTTCCCACGGCCCTTCTCAGTAAGGTCACCTCTCCATCGTCTGACATTCAGGACTGCCACATCATCTGTCACAACTAAACTTTGACAACTAACAAGTA
Source organism: Chrysichthys thysi (assembly GCA_030068315.1). Classification (NCBI taxonomy): domain Eukaryota; kingdom Metazoa; phylum Chordata; class Actinopteri; order Siluriformes; family Claroteidae; genus Chrysichthys; species Chrysichthys thysi. The sequence goes on from JAQLOM010000019.1 coordinate 12,338,329, forward strand.
AGCTGCAGTCTGTCTGATTGAGATTCACATTCAGTAAACAAATCTCTCATCAGCACTACAACAACAACAACAACAACGACAAAAGGCGTGCCTGTCTCTGATTCTGAGACCGGCAAATGAAGATCAATGAAGTTTTTTCTTCCTCTTCTTCTTAAACCATGTTTGCTCTATATTGTACAATATAAGCTTTAATGCATAGTTCTCTGCAGGTTTTCCTCCCTTTTAGGAATGCACAGCACGCTGTTTTCTCCCTCTGCTGAGCACTCAGGGTCTTTCTTACCTGTCCAGGTGAGTCTGCGCTTCCACAGTGTCCTAAACCGGATATGCTGTAAACATCGCAGCTTCTGTTTTTGGGGAAAGTCCTCATTCCTGGTCCCGTGTGACTCCCCGTCGCAGCGGACACAGAAGAGCACGACGACGGAGAAATCAACCTGCAGGGGGAAAAAGTACCGGAGCGATGCCTTGCCTTCGGTGCACGGAGAAACCCGAGCTGAGCGGGTGCAGCGCTGCGCGCGCTCAATGCCTGCGCCCGCCCGCCCGTGCACAGGTGCTGCACGGCTCCCATGATGCAACACGGCACAAAGGCACCACTATGAACTGGTGGCACACAGGCACAAGACAGAAACGGGCTGCAAATTCAAGCTGATTTAACAGACGAGGTCAGAGCATTGCCATTAAACATCAGTTCATGGTGTGAAATATAAACATCAGAGTTCGAAAGAGTTCAAATATTTCCCTGCGGATTTTTTTTCCTGATATTGTACCACAAATCTGGGATGTTGTTTGTTCACCAACATATTTCATGCATACATTTTCCCCCACTGATGCTTAACGTTCGGTCAGGAGGTGTTGATTAATTTCCTCTAACAGCAGCTCTGAAAGTAGTTCCAGCTCAACCGATTCATATTAATGCACTCATTTTAATATGTTAGCGTTGCTATATTAACAGGTCATTGATGGGAACTTGTACGGTGGACAGTCCACATATTGCATAATCACTGATTATGGTGAAATCGTCTCTACAAAGATGTCCCTTTAACATTTATGGAAGGAAGTTGGAAAGTCTCAGGACAGAGAAGTTTCTGCTTTCTGGTTTCTCAATACATGTTTTTAGTCTTATTAACCTAAAGATAAAGAAAAGACAGGCTGGTGAGGGAACGAGGGAACTTGAGGGGCATATAGCAGTGAAACAGGACCCAAGTTGCTTCACAGCTTAAATGTAACTATAAATAGTTATAAAGGATGACATGTTGTTCTTTAATAAATAAAAAAATGTTAGTGTTGGTATATTGCTGCAGTATAAGAGGAATGAAACCCTTTAGGACATACAGATATCATACAAATCATCAATTTCAGGCTGGTTCCTTCATTATTTTCCTATAATGGCATAATTCTGTTTTTATCATTTTACGTTTTCCAGAAAACCAGGGATGACAGTCTCTTGTTATGTTATGTTTCATAAACTTTTGAGCGTAACAAATAAGTAAGCTGTAAAAATTGTCATCAATTGCGATGAGTTCGTTTCATTCCTTAGGAAGAACTCGAAATGCAAAAATCCGAGATGGCATTCAGAGACAACATTTCTGAAGTTTTGGTGTAATTTGTTTTAACAAAATTTAATCTGGTTTAAGCTCTACAGAATCTATAGAGAACCTTTATTACTACTATATCAGAAAATACACATTTTATATATTATTTTAATAAACACACCCATACTCACCGGTCCTCATTAGAGGTCTCTGAGACAATGAGAGTAAAATTGTAGCTGCTTCAATGCTTTCTGTAGCCTTGTTTTATTTTATTTGTATTTGTGGACTTAAGAGTAATTAGTTTTGCATGGATTCAAGCATTACCTGCTCAGAAGTGATGTTGTTTGTCTCAAAAATGAATTTTTATTATGAATTTTGGAACAATCAAGAAGAAGAGAACACTAAAATGCCACTAAGAGACATCGGCTCAAATTTTCAAATATTATTTATTTTTGTAATATACATGTACTTCCTGGGACCGTCTAAGCATCACAGACTTTTGAATCACACCAGACAATCACACATCTGCACACAATCTGCTGTAATGATGATCTAATGATGGCTGTGGTTTTGCTGAGGTCTGTTCATGAATACTGTGGTTCAGACTTTAATGAGGTTATGATGCTTGGCTCTGAGCGTTGTAGGTTAATCATGAGTTGTAAATGTGGCTGTTGATCCAGGAGATGAACTTGGCCACCCTGGTGTACACACCAGGAAAGTTAGGTCTGCCGCAGCCCGAGCCCCAGCTTACGATTCCTGTCAGAAACCAGCGTCCACCTTCTGACGCCTGGCACGACAGAGGACCGCCAGAGTCCCCCTGCAGTCAAAGGAGAGCATAAAGACACCGGGTAAGACTTTAAATTACAGCCAAGAACTTTATAGTTTGTAATTATGCAGATTCAAACTAGCATGATAAGTGAAGGAGGGAAAGAATGGACATTTTGTGAGTCTGACCTATAAAAACTATCAAACTGGTTTTCACACGTGGCTCAGTTGCAGAAATTTGAGACAAACTTCACGCTTTATTTGCACTCACCCGACACGCATCTCTCTCTCCACTGGGCACTCCTGCGCACAGCATGCGGGGAGAGACGGGACCGTATGCCCTCTTACATTCACTCTGACTCAGGACATTTACCTCAGCCTTCTGCAGCACCGTGGGAAGGACCTTATCTGAGAAAAACACCAAAGATGGACATGACCACGTTCTGTTGAAAGACTATTAAATCTGACCAGTAGGTTAAAGTCACGCTAAGTTTGAATCCTTTTAGGGTTTAAACATACTGAAGAGAAACAAATTTTGACCTTCTTATTTTATTTTTTACGTAGTGATAGATCAGGAGGTTATATTTTGGTCCTCGGAAAAGAGATCACTGGGGGCAGGAAGGCGGCATGTTACAGATGGACACCCGAAAAATGATTGGCGAATATAGAAAGCAAAATCCGAATGCTGGACAATTTTGGCGAGTTAAAATTCCCACCTCTGATGCAGTTTTATGTCTCAAAAGGAGAGGACGTGTTTGGGGGAAAAGAGGGTGAACGGTCACCCTGATGATAGTGGGATAGTGAATCACAACTAGGGCTGTGCCATATGACAATCTAGGTCATGTGATGATGGAAAATCATCTATCATTTCATATTATGCTCTATTTCAATGTTTCCCAAACCTGAAATAGGTGGCCAATCTTTATTTATTGGGTCGCCATTTGGCAGGTTTGTTGTGTTATGTGTAAATATAGATGTTATGAGTATTCTTGATGTATTTTTGTAAGTTTGGGTCCCGCTGGGACACCAAATTTCTCTTTTGGGTCTTGTACTGAAAATGTTTGGGGACTACTGCTCTATTCATTTCGTTGGGTTGCAAATCACACAAATTATGGTAATATTTTTTGTTATTGGACAGTTAGATTGGACAGTAATTTGACTTTTTCCCTCCAGCCAAATTACAGGTAAACATTTTATTTATTAAGGCATTAATATTATCCTTAAGACCAGGATGAGTGTGTAAAATAAGAAAAATAAGATTTATTATTCTGGGTGAAAATGTTTTAGTAAATTTTTTTTTTTTTTTTTTTTTAATGCTGGATTTTTTTTTAAATGCTTATGCTAATTATTTTACCAACATTACTATCAACAGCCTTATATGCTACATTTCTGTTTTTTAAAATAAAAATTGGTTTCATTATTTATTTATTAATTCTTTGAATTTACTGAAAATGTGCTATATCATGATTAGGTATCATTATCTTGATAGGAATTTACCTACAGCATATCAGGATATGAGATGTTGGCCATGTGACTCAGCCTAAACCACAACCAAATGTTTGAATTAAAACTCTTTTTTGTCTCTGAATGCACAGGCATGTAGTCAAACATCGGAAATGTCTAGAGACTTTTTTTTTTGCATTATTTGTGCAGATAAGGAATGCAAATGACTGAAGTAAATAAAAAAAAAGAGATCAGTGTGCTGAATCAGTGCTTTTGAAAAATCTGGGTTGGTGTTAAAGACATAAGGGTAAAGGTGCTATTGCTTTATAACATGTGACGGCCTGGAAAATCCTTCACATGATGAAATACTTGACATTTTCTACTACATGCAATTCTGAAATCTACAGACTTTTCTGATTTTGAAAGTTTCTCTTTGAAACGTATCAATCAAAATTTGAGATTTCAACCTCTGCTTATTGTACACATAAGTTTTTCAAAACTGCAAAAATGTTCAAACTCTGAAAATGTTCAGACATTTTCTCTTCCTCTCGAGGTTAACTGAAACAAAAAGTTGAAGAAAACAGCATTATAAACTAATTAATTGCTTTTAATTCAGAAATATTAATTAGATATTCACAGAATGGAAAATTGGTTTTGCTGAAACGACTTACATTTAAGAGGTTTAACAGCCACTATAGGCAGAAAACTCTTGTTTTGGAAAACCTTTTTTGGCTGTTTTCCAGAATACTGATGCGCTTTCCCTGACCACCAATCAATCATGTTTAATCAATCCATGTATTATTTAAAATGGAGGAAAAAATTAGAGTCTTACTGTATTTTCAGTGAGTTTATAGGTGAACTACATACCACATGTTAGGAAAGGATAGTTTTTTTTGTACAAAACACCTGTACTTCATAGTTACACACACCAGCAGCTATGAATCTGTGCCTGAAAATTCAGTAAAATGTATAAATGGAGTCTTCATCTTCAACCAGGTACATGTCTCACCCTGTTCGGAGCGGTAGCCCCAGCCGGTAACCCAGCAGCGGTGTCTCTCGGTGAGGGTTTGTGATGGGGCGGGCAGGCACACGGGCTGGATAAAGGGGGCCAGGCTGCTGGGCCAGGCCTTTCTGAGCTGCAGCAGGGCAATGTCATAGTCAAAGTTACGAGAGTTGTAGTACTCATGCACCACGATGCGCCGGATCTCTGCAACGTGCTTAGCGCTGCCCTGCGTCAGCATGCCCAGGTGAGCCAACCACTGGCGAGAGTCTGAGAGTCTGGTAAGGTCAAAGGTTAAAGGTTATGGATGTTTGCATAGAGTGATAGTTCTTTTTCTTATAAACTACTGTTGGATACGTTAGTTAGCTAAAACCCTGAATGCAGTCTAGCCTTACTGTTTACATCGAACACATTTACATTTATCAAAGCACTAAAATACCAAATTACTTACAGGAATGTTCCATGTACCACTAATCATCCAGATTACTATACAGTAGATCAAATCACACCTTGCGAAAAACTGCTCATGTTTTGGGTCTTTAAGTCTCAGAAGGACATAAGGCTATTAGCAATGTGTGTTTACCTGATCTTACCTCTCTTTGCTGAAGCAGTGTGCGGCAGAGATGAGCCACTCGCTGGTGATAACGGATGCGCCGCAATACAGATGACCAGAGAAATGCAAACTGACCTGCCATGGCCATTCCCCTTCTACAGCGTTGACCCCACCCACCACTCGCTCCTGAGGAGCTGCGCTGTCCAGCACACGTTTTACGGGCATGGACTGACCGCAGGCTGTAAAAGGGAACATGCACAGTTATACTCACATTATGAACATATCTGAATGAACAATTATATGGATTAGAGGTGACCACATTTGTGTTTTAAAACATCACAGGATTTTTTTTCAATTTGGAAAACATTCAAATAAATGTGACTTTAGGTTATCCTACAAGTGCATAACTTGTTTTGATTGTTATTGAAATGTTCAGGGAAATTATCTGAGTGAACTGAGCGAGCCTAATAGGTGTTATTACATCATAAAATAGAAGAGCCAATCATGATCCATTATGCAAATACGAGCCATGCAAAATGTTACTTGTCTTCTGTGATAATATGATTTACTGGCGCAGTGCGTGGCTTATTTAAAGCAATTCCTATTTGCATCTTCACTGAATCTGGATTTTGTGTGAAAATGTTATGGTTTTTGTAGAAAAAAAAAGACATGTATGGTATCTATTTATTGCCTCACTGCTACATTTGACCTCAGTTGTGCTGCAATTACAGCTATCGAGCTTCTACCCTTTCCATCCTCCATGTTTAATTGTCTAAATGACACTGTTTTACATTTAGAAGTAAATTAATATTTAAAAAATATGCAAATCAGATGTTAAAATACAAATACAAAAAAACATTTATGTATATATATATAAATCTTATAATTTTGCTGTCACATTAAATTACATTAAATTTTTTATGACATAATCTGCACTGGAATAGCTAAATGTTAACTGTATAACTATTTCAGCTTTACATTACAGTATCAGACTAGTATGTTGCACACTCCTTATTTAAGTGTAAAAAAAGAAAAAAAAACCAAAACAAAACAACACACTATAGGCTTTAGGAACTATAGGACTATGGAATACAGGTTTGGAAATGTGTTTATATGCAAAATGTCATATTTTATCTGAGGGTAATGCCCCATCTATTGTAGATGATCTAGCATTAGTATGTGATGTGATTAAATACTATTGGTACTAGCTGACATTCAGAAATGTTCCTCTTTGTTGTTTTAATAAAAAAAAAACACATGATTTTCTGTGCTGTATGCTTGGAGTTTGAGAAAAAGAGAAGCTGACAGATGGTCCTGAGGACCGTCATCTTATTAAATCCGTACAAGCATTTGCTACAGAGCCGGAGCAACGATCAAAGCCCAGCATTTTCATATTAAACCTCCCCCAAAATCAGCAGCAACGCACACTGCACTTATCAGAGCGGGTTGAGCGAACCGCAGGTGAACCGGTACAGAATGGAGCTAACACTAACAATGTCCTCATAGAAACACAGAGATGGCATGTGAGTCATTGTGCTAATAATTACAGTGCTTATAAATGAAGTGTGCGGGCAGCGTTCCAGCACAGAAGTCCAGAACGTTAATTAGGTGAGCTAAGTGAAATCCAAGTCAGCCACATCATTGTCCTAATTACAATTACTCAACTTGAAAGTTTAAATAAACACTGTTATGGGAATCAGGAGAAAAGGGTTTGGGTTAGGGTTAAGTCAAGGCCACATGTGGAAACTCACCACAATCCTTCTCATCGCTGTGGTCCAGACAGTCATGAAATCCGTCACACTTTGCATTTTTCTTTAGGATACACGCTCCACTGCTGCACTGATACCACATCCCAGAGCAGCCCGTCTCTGCAGAACATCAACCGTTCTGTCAGAACAATGGTCTCACAAAAACACTCAGGATTAACGCTTTCAGCCATTAACCCTTGCACTCTGTTTGGGGTCTGTTAGGCCCCAGAGCCTTTTCTAAACTGGACTTTTCCTGCACTCATGTGGTCAATAGAAGCTATGCAGGGTAGGGAAAGGGATGGGGTAAATTGGTAAATGTGAAAAATAATTATAAAACTTTAACAATTGGGGTCATTTCAACCCCAGACAGAAGAAAATGCAAGAGCATACCAACAGAGTGTAAGGGTTAAACACATTCGGCCATCTTGGATTGATAGCAACACTGGAGTAACATTCTTACAAAACATTGCTTTGCGTTTACGAAATTTGTGTCTTCTATTTTCCAAGACAAAGCAGTGTGAATATTGCAGATGCAGGGATGTGTTTGTACGTGTGTGTATACAGTGAGAGCATTGTACCTTGAGTACAGTTGACTTCATCTCGTCCATTGGGACAATCATTCTCTCCGTTGCATACATAAAAAGGATGAAGAGGATTCGGACTGCCGCAGTTTTTAAAAGGTTTTGCTGCAAATTGAAAGTCTTTCAGTGCCAATATATTTGTTATCAAATTAATTCTTAAAGATTAGTACTATGAAATTCATCCAGTGTAAGATAAATCCTGTGATCCTATGCTTTTAAGTGATATACACTATATGGCCAAACGTGTGTGGACACCTGATTTTCACATCCATAGTATGTGTTCTGTTTCAAACTATTACCACAAAGTTGCAAGCACATAATTGTTTAGAGTGTCTTTGTATGCTAGAGTATTACAGTTTTCCTGGAGCTAAGAGGTCCAAACCTGTTCCAGCATGACAGTACTCCTGTGCACAAAGCCAGTGCCATGAAGACTTGATTTTACCAAGGTTGGACTGGAGGAACTTGAGTATCCTACACAAAGTGGGACCACATTCCCATTGGAAACCTTTGGGATGAACTGGAACAGGAGTGCCTGACCTCACGAATGCTCTCGTAGAGCGGAATGAACACAAATCTCCACAGCCACGTTCCAAAATCTAGTGGAAACCTTCCCAGAAGAACGAAGCTTATTATAACTGCAAAGGGGGACTAATTCTGGAATGGGATGTTCAACAAGTACAATACACATGGATTTGAACATCAGATGTCCACAAACCTTTGGCCATTAGCATTACATCATGCATAAAGGAAAACTCGGCATTTTTCGAATTTTAATCTTTAGCCAGTGCATCCGTAGCATATGTGTGTGTGAGATTACCACAGACAATTTCGACATGTTCCCTCATGCTGAAAAAAGAACAGATTCCAAACTTACCCTGTAGTAGTATCTTAGTCTAAGGGCAGCTGTTTAGTTTTGTCAATGAAGCTGTAACTATATAAAACAAATTCAATTCTATACTTCTATAACAGTAACTACTGTGTGTTATGAGGTGGACATGAGAAAAAGTAGTACCAAAGCTGTTTTATGGAGTTTTATACAACTTTCCAACCCTGGAGTAACAAAGAAAAAAATGAGTACAAGTCACCTTCCCTTTCTTGAATCACGTGAGCTATACAACTACTGAGACTACAGTGTGGTGACACTGACAAGAGTGAAAATTTGTACGAAAATTCCATATATCTTTACAGAGTAATGTAAAGAAAAATGATAAAGATTCTACATAACTGTGTTCTGCATAAGCTTTTTCCTAAACAACGCAAACACTGATACTTCCACTGTAAGTTTAGAATAACAAGTTTTCTGTTCTTTTTTTTTTTTTTACAATGCAGGAATGCGCTGAAGTTCATGGTAATCACACACACACACACACACACACACACACACACTGAAGATGCAGTTTACAGAAATTCTGGAGTTCTTAAATGTCACAGTATCAGACATCCATAACAACTCGACTGGTTCATTTAGTCACGGAGAGGAAGTTGACATACAACAGAAAACCTCATCGCTCTCATCCTGACAGTCATCCAGGCCGTCACAGAGTCGGTCCTTTTCCACACATAACCCTGTGGTGCACAGGAAGTGACCCTCAGGACACGCTGGAGAAGAAAGAAAACACCAAGGCAAGCTGCAGTGATAAAAACCACATCATTTTCAGCAAAAATATGTGTACTATAAGAACAATACATACTGTATTTAAAGCTGATAACATATTCCATTATTATTTTTGGAATCTATTAACATCAAAATGTAATAATGTCCACTATCATCTGGGGGCAGTATCGCTCTCACGTTGGCTGATGTTGAAGCTGCTGAAGGTGGCGCTGAAAGGCAGCTCAGAGCTGCGGGAGCTGCACCGAAACACCACCTCCACACTTCTCTCAGGAATGCGGAAGACGGTTGTGTGACTCACGTAACGGCCGCAGTATCTGCAGGATCACCAGGACAGAGCCAGAGCCCCGGTTATCGATGTGAGCTCACGTTTCGCCATCATTACACTCTGATTAAACGTACCATCACTCACATGATCTCGTTGACCTTCCACCAGCCGTGTTCACACGGAGTCAGGTCTTTCAGTGAGAGGATGTAGTTCTGAAACTTCAGAGCCACTCCGAGGGAAGTGCTGCGGGTCTAACGTGTAAAACATCCTCAGTCTGATCTAACATTAACATCAAATGTCATATATGCTTTTAAAGCAAGACGAATCAGTATAAATATTCAATCTGGTGGCGAACCTGAAGCCTCCAGGTGCAGGAGCAGAGCGGGGGGAGAAAACTGGGGTAAAACGGGCTGGTCATTTCTCCTGCTTCACCCGAGGCTGCTGGAATCTCAATTACACTCAGGCACTCTTCGGAGATATAAAAGACAAATTAAGGATAAGACAGAGCCCCAGAGATCAAACTCATAAATGTTTGCCTTTCTCACATTCTCGCACACACACATATGCACACACCCTCCTCAGAAATGGCCTGGAAGAACCCTCGGAAGCTCTTGTTGCCTTGCGTGAGTCTGAAGGAGAGCAGCATGACGTTAGAGGTGGAGACGAGAGAGATGGGAACCCGTACTGCCTCACACAACCTACAGGAAAAAAGACACTCACTGTGCACACACACTTACTGCATATGATGTCCTCCTTACTGTATATCCAAGAGGTCCATGTGTTAGTCGCTATGTTACTGTATGAGCCCAGTTTATACACGAACCTGTGCAAGGTTTTGGCTCTCATAGGCAGCAGTGCGTCGTACACAATGAGAGAATCGTATATGCAGTCACTGGGCTCCATATCCAGGATGTTCACTGTCAGACGGATGATGGTGCCAGGAGCAGACGTGAGCTTGATGTAGCAGCTCAGACCTCCCCATGATGAGAAAACGTTCAGAGGGACTCTGACATCAGGGAGGCCTGCGTACAGCTTATCCACACACTCCGAGCCTGTGATGCAAGCAAACAGGTATGAATTTTAAGCCCAAACTGAGAGCCGTGGGATGTGAAATGCATGCAGTCATGCCAAGCAAAGACAGAAAGCATTACCTGCAGCGATTGATGTGTACTCTGAGCGAAGAGCAACTAAGGAGAAACAAGGGTGATAATTATATAAATATTAATCAATTATGAAAGAAAAGTTGACCCTTTAAATCCTGAGAGTTGCCTGTTAAAAAATATTAGCTTTTTGCTAAAACAATCTAATATTTTCCAGATATAATTGTCATTCTGTAACTTTTCCTGTCACTAATAATAATTCATAATAATATTTATAACATAAAAAGTTTGTACTATAGTTCTTCAGCATCATGTAGACTTAGCCTGTGACTTAGTCCCATCCAAGGATGCTTTTGGTTATACTACTTTAATACCCATCATCCCTTCTGTTGTATCAGGATTTAGGAAAAAGAGATTTCTATTTAGCCAGGACTTTATAAGCCTGGATATCATCTACAGGGAGAATAATGAGAGAATGAATATAAGACTTAAAAAAACAAACCCAGTGAGACACCATGCTCTTAGTTTAACCCTGCTCTGGTACCATGGGATCTAGGAGACCCCCAGCCCTCTTTGGACCATGTTTTTTTGGAAACTATCACGTTTAGTGACCTTGCCTGTCACATATTTTCTCGTAAGGTCTTCCTAAGTATGTGACACATGACGGATAGTTTCAAAGTCTTTCCGCTTATATTTATTTAGGTTTATTTTTGCTTCGCCAGAGTACCTTTAGTGTTACATGTACTATGTACCCAAGTGAAAATAAACCTAAATAAAAAATAAGTGGAAAGACGGGTATGTGTGGTCACAGAAGCTAAAAACTGTCAGAAGAACACTGATGCGAAATACTGTCAGACAGAAACCAGGGCTGAAAGGGAATGGGGGTCAAGCAGACACACCCTTGAAAGCATTTGAGTTATTTTTCGATGACAGCTGAGACTGTGACATGGACCAACCAAAAAAATTGTAAATGTGAAAACTGGTTACACAACCAATGCTGGATTTTTGTACCAAAAATCCACCCCCAGAGGCACCCACAGCAGCCACAAGCACCACACAGCGCCATCCAGAACAACGCAAGAGATGCTGGATTTGTCCCTGATCAGGTGACAAGAAAACCAAATTAGTGCAACCAATGCCAACAGTAACATTTTTCTCTACAGCGGGGTGAAATAAGTGAAAACTCACACATGAAGCTTTGTGCAATATTATTTTGATTTTATATCACATTGTCATACTATATTATTTCAAGGAAAGCTAAATATTTTAATAAAGTGGTGTTATTCTGGTCATATAGCATGTTTTTCACCATGGGATCAAACTGACCCCATGGTACCAAGAATGTGACTTTTTGCATGGTACCAGATCAGGGTTAAACCCTTAAAAACCCATAAAGGTCCTACAGATCTTCACTTACCCATTTGGGAAAGTGCTACTTAAACTCCTACTTATTGGTAATTATTTTCTTTTTAACCCCTAGAAGGGGGTACAGTCTTAGAAAAAGTTCTTCAAAAGTTTTTTAATAGTTCACTGGATAATTAAGGTTTCTTAGCCTCCTAAAAGGGTTCAATACAATGACAATAACTTCCAAATCAGCTGCATTATGAAGCCTGTCTATTAAACTATCGATAATAAGTAGAGACAGTCTATAAATCAGGTCAGTATAGGTTCATTTAAAGTGACAGCCTCAGACAGGTACCACTCGGCTTACTGTTGATTAAGATGGAGTCGATGTCTACTGGCAGCCCCAACAGGAAGCCCACAGAGGATCTGTTCTTCAGGGATGTGAGCACCGAGTCTCTGAGGATTGCACTAACACACTCCTCACACACTGCTGGAGTCTTTAGTCTTGGCACCACAAAGATCATCCAGAAATGCACCAGTACACCACCTTTATCATTGTTACTGATGAGGGCAAGACCAGAACATAGCACATGAACAAAGTTTCCTTTCAAAACCCTCAGGTATGTTATAAACCCTTTCTAAAATTTTCTTGACAATACTTGTGTAGATTTTTTCCCCACACAATTTGCCACTTACACCAAATGTAATCATTTAGCCAAGACATGTTTGGTACATGAACTGTAGCCGTCTTTAGTTTTGTAACAACTTTTTCAGTTTTGCAGCTAACAATAACTACTACAATGCTAATGCAGTTAGCAAGAAATGCTACACAGCTAATGTAGCTAACAATGAAAGCTACAAGGCTAATGTAGTTAACAGTAAACAATACAAGGCTAATGTAACTAACAGTAAATGCTACAATGTTAATGAATCTAAGAGTTAATACTATAAGGCTAATGTAGTGAACAATAAATGCTACAAGGTTAATGTACCTAACAAAAAATAATACAAAGCTAATGTAGCTAGCAGTAAATGCTACAAGGCTAATGTGGCTAGCAAAAAACATTACAGGACTGATGTAGCTAATGATGCAAGGCTAATGTAGGTAACAATAAATACTACATGGCTAATGTAGCTATCAGTAAATGCTACAAGGCTGATGTAGCTAACCGTAAATGCTACAAGGCTGATGTAGCTAACCATAAATACTACAAGGCTGATGTAGCTAACCGTAAATGCTACAAGGCTGATGTAGCTAACCATAAATACTACAAGGCTGATGTAGCTAACCATAAATACTACAAGGCTGATGTAGTTAACCATAAATGCAACAAGGCTGATGTAGCTAGCAGTAAATGCTACAAGGCTAATGTAGCTAGCAGTAAATGCTACAAGGCTAATGTAGCTTACCGTAAATGCTACAAGGCTGATGTAGCTAACCATAAATGCTACAAGGCTGATGTAGCTAGCAGTAAATGCTATAAGGCTAATGTAGCTAACTGTAAATGCTACAAGGCTAATGTAGCTAACCAGAAATGCTACAAGGCTGATGTAGCTAGCCATAAATACTACAAGGCTGATGTAGCTAACAATGAAACCATGTGTGATGTCAGTACCTCAGGTCAGATATGACAGTATGTTTGTAGAGCTTCGATACTGATGATGATCTGTAGACTTTGCTTACCTTTATTGAAAACAGGACAATATAACTTTAATATTCACTGTAATGCATTAATATGTCATTTTACACAGCAGCTGGTCTATCTGTTGAGATATGTGCATCTATAAATTGTCAAACAGTTGTGGTATAAGAAGAATGCATCATTTTGGGATGTGCTAAATTCAGGAAATAATCATCTTTGTGGTATAAGCAATAACTCTGCTTCATCACAGCACATTATATACAGTAAGTTGTTACAGCAAGTAAGTCTTTATTTGCTTACCACATGTTGAATTTGATTTGCCATGGATACAAATTCACTGGAGTCGGCTTGCCGGTACTCGGGTATGAACTCCACGTTGGCAACACGAAACATACCAGCGAAGTACACGCCACTGTTGCTTTCTCTCCGAACTACAAAATGGACAATATTGGACAAAGTGACCAAACACTTAATGCATCACTTTGATTAGAAAATTCTACACATATCCTGACTGGTCAGTGTGTTTCACTAACATGTAAAAAACCACAGAAGTGACCACATGATCACCACGATGACAAACACCACGACTGTAATAATCAACACCAGGTTCTGCAGGTTCACCGGTGGCTTCTTCTTTGGCTTCTTCACCTTCTTTGCTCTCCTTCTGCGTCTGTTGTATTTCTTACATAGTTTATTGAGCATGGCGTCCACCGTGGCCACCTCCACGGACACGTCCGTCACCTGTAAATGTTTTGTGTAAAACATGAAGAGAGGAAAAATGTGAATATGAGTGCAGTAACCAGTTCATACACAAAATAAATTGACAAAAATATTTGCAGCACATAACAAAACATTGTACTAGATGTTTGTAGGGGATGTTTGTGGTGGATGTTAGTAGTCGATGTCAGTGGTAGATATTAGTAGTAGACACTGATGGGTAATATTAGTAGTAGACATTAGTCTGTAATGTTAGTGTGTAATGTTAGTGGTAAGTTTTAGGGGTAGACGCTAGTTGGTAAGGTTAGTGATAGGTTGTAGTGGTACAACCCAAATTCCAGAAAAGTTGGGACCTTCTTTAAATTTGAGTAAAATGAACTGACTTTCAAATGAAAAGACTTTCAAATCACATAAGCCAAAATTTTATTCACAACAGAACATGGATAATATAAATGTTTAAACTGAGAAAATTGACAATTTTATGCACAAAATAAATGAGCTCATTTCATATTTGATTCTTGCTACAGGTCTCAAAATAGTTGGGACAGGGGCATGTTTACCATGGTGTAGCATCTCCTCTTCTTTTCAAAACAG
>JAQLOM010000019.1:12366230-12378291 GCA_030068315.1 Chrysichthys thysi
CACACACACACACACACACACACACACACACACACACACACACACACACACACACACACACACACACACACCCCAAATATAACAACAGGCAGCACTCCCCAGTATGAGCAGACTACATGATTATTTTTCATGCCAATCTTCACAAGAATTTGGGGATATTTAAAACCATAACTTGACAAAAGGTGCGTGCCGGCATGCAAAATTTAGATCATGTTAATTCACAATTTGGCTGGGATTTTACTTTTCACTGCCAAGCAGCACATTTGAAACATATTACATAATATCTGCTCTCTCTGTTGCATGGCCTCGCGTCCAGGGTCACATTCAGGACAAAGCAATTAGAATGAATGAATGAATGAATAGTCCAAGTTTGTACAAATGGAAAAACGCATAAAAGATCCCAACATAAAACAACACTTGTGTCAGTCCTGCCGAAAGACAGTCAGTTACAGAATACGGAAAGGATGGAGCACAGCATCACGGATCTTGTGCTCGGTAGTCAAATGGATTTATCGTCCTGTGACGAAGAAATGTTTAGGAGTCAATTTAGTGCAGCTGACTTTTTTTTTTTTTAAACAGTGATTCAATGAATCAGGTCATCTGTAGGGGAAGGAATAATCTCTACGTCACTTAAAGTAATAAACTTTCTCCATGCTGTGGCAAAGAAAAAAAGGGCACTGCTTTTCCAGGACCTGCGTAACTGGAGCGATTGAGCGCATGCATTTGGGAATAAAGGCTTATTCTGTGAAAGAAGTTTCCCTGTTCATAGAACGCATTTTCCTTTATTCCACATGCAAATCATTTCTGATGGGCAAATGAGTGACTAATGCTGTGGCCAGGATGGGCTGGCTCAGCTCGTGGCCGCACAGCTCGAGTGTTGGGACCAGACATCAAGCTGGAGCTGTGTGTCATGACTGGCTTCCTGGTAGAGAGACGTGATGTGAGATCTGATCTAAAGATGTGCATGATTTGGGAAATTCTTTAAAACACTCACTAATTGTGCAAGAGCTGATTATACAGTCAGGTTATACAGCATGCTGCAACATGTCAACACGTGGGGTGCAGAAAATCTGAGTGCAATGCTTGGTGAATACTTTTCATCTGCGGTTGTGTAAAATTCAGATTTACAATATACAGAGGTGCAACTGACTGCATAATTATTGGCACTGTTCAAGTTCAATATTAATTATGAAAAAACAACAACAAAAAAAACCAGCTCAAAATACAATGCTTGGTTTAGCGAAGGGTTCCAATACTTTTGGAGTCAAATACGCTGTCACTTGTACAGTATACACACAGGAATAAAACATGCATGTTGTTATGTGTTTAGAAAAAGAATCAACAACAGAGTGGGCTGTCGACGCAGAGTTACTGCAAGCGCTGCTAAATGTTTTTTATTACAGTTATGTTTTTTATTTATTAAAGAAGGGCAGGTCACAATTTTTATCTGTTTACAATTATGTTTAAGGCTGTGGAAAGTTGAAAAAAAATTACTTCTGACTAGTCACTGTTACTGACAGTGTGCACGCGCTCACACACACACACGTCTCTGATTACTGACCTGCTGTAAAGTTGACAGATCGACCTCTGGCTGCAGATACGGTGTTCCTTCTGTGAGCTCATCATAACTCCCGTCCTCCTCACTCACACTGTCATCCAGGCCTGTGCAGCCATCTGTGTGCACACACACACACACACACACACACACACACACACACACACACACACACCAACCTTTCATATAACACAGAACAATTCTCTTCAATTTCTCTCTTCCCCAGACACAGACACAGACACAGACACACACACTCTCACCACTGAAGAGTCGGTGCGGTTTGCGGCAGCCCACTCTGTCCAGGCCCGTCGGCGTGCTCTGAGAGAGGACGCAGGGGCGCAGACGGGCAGATACAGCACGGTACGGAGGCACACCGTGAGAGGGTACAGGGGGTCGAGTGACAGGCTACGGAAAAGCAAGAAAAGCATGAACTTATTGGACATTGACCATGGTTATATTCACAAAGAGGTCAGTGACTGTCCTGTAAAGAGCGATGACCTGAAACAAAGGGTAAACATGGCATGCCACGTTTATCTGAACACACTACGTCGAGTCAGCTCCTATTCAGCAGAGTTTTAACAGTTCCCAAAAGACACGGAACGCACTTGTCAAGTTAGTGCAGATGAAAACATAACATTACGCCACAAAAACACCAAGCGATTGACGTCATGCTGAAGAGGAGTCTCCACTATGTGCTTGCCATGGCATGTTCAGGGGGGCGTGATAACCTTCTAACACAGGATTAGGGCTTCTGTTAAAGGAATACTCTGGCTCCTTTTTGCATCTGCAAAGCATGTCTGATTATCACAAACTAGAAGTGTAACCTTGTAATGTTTTCTGCTCTGCTATGTCTTGGAAACTTACATATCGTAGAAATTTAAGGGCAGATGTTTTTTCTTTGTTTTTTTTTTTTAGCTTTTGCACTGTTTATTGCAAGTAGGGATCACAAAAATGCAGCATCTCCAATGTGCGTATTTCAGTGCTTGAACACATCCAGATTCCTCTAGAAAAAAAATATTCAACTCTAATTTGTCACAATGTTATGGGTGGCACGGCGGCTAAGTGGTTAGCACAGTCGCCTCACAGCGAGAAGGTCTTGGGTTCGGCACGGGTGCCCTTCTGTGTGGAGTTTGCATGTTCTCCCCATGTTTGTGTGGGTTTCCTCCGGTTTCCTCCCACAGTCCAAAGACATGCTCATTAGGTGGATTGGCTTCCCTAAATTGCCCATGTGTGCGAGTGTGCCAACGTCAGACGGAGTGACACATCGGTTGGGGTGTTTCCATGGTCGCATTGGACGTCACACTGCCAGGATGGCCTGTGACGACAGCAGACTCTGCACGGTGCGGGACTAACGCTAGTCATGAGACTCATGCTTGCATATAAAACAAATTCAACACTATAGCTCCAGATTAGATGAAAGCTGGTCTCAAAGAAATACACAGATTTACAAATACAAAACTGGCCAATACACTTGTTGGAGAAAATGCACGACATTCCTAAAGAAATTCATAATATTCACTCATTCACTCGACTTCTGCCACTTAATCCTGTTCAGGGTCGTGGGGAAGCTGGAGCCAATCGCAGCTGACTTCGGGCGAGAGGCGGGGTTACACCCTGGGCAGGTCACCGACCCACACAGAGGCCAACACACAGAGGCCGACAACCATTCACACCTTCAATTTAGAGTCGTCAATCAGCCTAATCCCCTCTGTGCATGTGTTTGGACTGTGGGAGGAAACTGGAATACCTGGAGGAAACCCACACGGACACAAAGAGAATATGCAAACTCTACACAGAAAGGTGCACAGGTCGATCCTGGGGATCGAACCCAGGACCTTCTTGTTGTGAGGCGACCACACCACCATGCTGCCAAATTCATAATATTTGTTCCACCAAAAAAAAAAGTCTCTCTAAATCTGTCCTCTTAAAAATGGAAAGACTTCGTCGTTATGGCAAGATTACCACCATAGATTTCTTGGTTCTGACGATGCAGTGAGGGGAAAGTTAGAGAACTCATAAGGACAGCTTTGGTGAGTCTTTCTCTGCTGCTGTATTCAACTTGTGTTCTATAATTAAAAATGTTTGTTTTAAAAGTATGTCACGCCTCCCCTTAGACGTCCATTAGACGTGAGTAAACAGGTTTTTTTGTTCTCTTTACAGTACAAGGAAAAGTGTTGAGATTCTTGTTTGCAGTCATCACACATGCTGTAGAAGATAAGACAGATAAACATCAGCTTGAAAAATCGCCAGAGTAGTCCTTTAAGTTTACTGAGGTCATTTAACACCGCAGAAACTTGTGCATGTGTATGAGCTTGTGGTATGAGGAAATCAGTGTTGGCCATTATGCGTTTTCTCGACTGGTTTTCTCAGTGCCAATTATGACTCAGCCTGACACAGTGTTCCTTGTATGCTCCTGAATGCATCGTTAGACCTCAAGAAATTCCTAACTAGATGACCTAGGATGGTAATAGCCCATAATAAAACATGTAAAGTAAAAGAGAAAACGTGACTACTGCAATCTCACAACAGGGCATGTGCATCTGATGCAACTGTGGGGGTCGAGGCTTTCAGGCAGAAATCGACTAGAAAACAAAAAGGTTAATCGCACAGTTGACCAATCCCATCCAATCCCCTCACTTCAGTCAGGCTTTTAGTACTCCCTGGTTTCTGTGGAGATCATTTTGAATTAGAAGATCCAGTTTTGGTCATATGTGACACCTGACACTTGGTCAGAGAGTACAGAAGCACAGCTTCCAGAAGTAGAGAACACCTTGGTTTGCAGTTTAGGTGGTAATATGAGCTAGAGTACTGTGCAAAAGTATTAGGTGCATGCAAAGAAATGCTGAAAATTCCTACAACGTGCAGCAAACGGTAATAAAACTAAACAATATTTCATGTGACGACAGTTTCCTTTTTTGTATCAATCTGTAGTCCCAGGTACACGTGTACAATTTTACAAGGAAATAAGCTGCAAGTTTTTCTGAGCATCTTGAACAATCTACCACAGTTCTTCTGGAGACTTTGACCATGACACTTGCTTCTTTTTTTCCCCTTCAGCAAAACGGTATTTTAACGCTTAGCTAGCCAACCTTTTTTTTTTTTTTTTTTGCTTGAACCATTTGAATCGGTGTTTACATGACAACGCTACATTACATTGGCTGTAAAACCAAGACTAGCTTTTAGTGTGTACTTATTTAGCTACGCAGGAGCTATCAAGTAGATGAGCTACATTAGCCCAAGCCAGGGATCACCAACCTTTTTGAAGCTGAGAGCTACTTCTTGGGTACCAATTAATGCGAAGGGCTACCAGTTCAACACACACTTCTGAAATAACCAATTTGCTCAATTTACCTTTAATTATTATACCTTTAATTTGCTCAATTTACCATTAATTGCCATTTTCAAATTCACATCAATGCAAGTGTGATTAAAAAATAGCAACAAAAAAATTAGATACAGCTCACTGGTGAGTGGCCCTATGATGAGCTATTTTTAGAACAGGCCTACGGGCGACTCATGTGGTCCTTGCGGGCGACCTGGTGCCCACGGGCACCATGTTGGTGACCCCTGGTCCAAGCCATCTGTTTTGAAATAGTTTTTAAACGTACTTTAGACGGCAGTGCTGTTGAACTCTCGTTACACGGCTAGATTAAAAACTTTTTTTTAACTGATTGTCAACATGCTGACGTTTTCTGTAAGAAGATGTCTGACACTGGAGACTCCTTCCATAAAATGTTAGTTACTTCTAGGACAGGAAAGTTTACACTTTATGGTTTCTCTGTTAAATGCCAAGCTTCGTTTTTTTGCGTTTTTGTCCTGTTAACTCCAAGAGAGAAAGAGAGAGAAAAAAATAAGAGGCTGGTGAGAGAATGGCTGTGCATAGCTGCTATAACGTAAGTGAGTACAAGAACCAAGTTGTTTCATGGACGTTCCAGGACAACGAACGTAACTGTCAATGACAAACAAGTCACAGTCCCGAAGGTTTCATTCCTTTCAAATGCCTTCAATGTCGTCTACCTGAAAGCTTTCCTGACCAGCAAACTTAACCTAATATATTAAAGGAAGTAATAAAGGAAGGCTTACCGAAGGCAAATTGGCATTTTCCTTCTCATCAGGAGATGCAAACACATCCACCCCTCCCATCATCGAGCACCTCCTGCCGCTGTCCATGTGTCCATTCACACAGCTCTTGTCTTGAACGTTTAAATCAGCGTGTGCGTCGTTAGCGTTACATTCCTCCTGAGCATCACCCTGGAGTTCCACTTCCTCCCGGGGGACAGCGTACTTCCTGCACATGAGCTGTCCGTAGTCTGAGATAGGTCGAGGTCGGTTTCTGTTCGCTCTCCTCCTGGGCACAATTGACACGGGCGTGTCGCAGGAGGAGGCTGGTGAGGTTGGCGTCGTCACCAGGGGTGAATCTAAGGCACAGGTGGGTGTGACGGGAGGACTAACGAACACCGAGTCGCTGCATCTTTCGTCATTTAACTTTAGGAGGTCTGGGAAAGACAGGTCTCTGGATGGCGTCTGGAATAAGTTTGTGCACTTTTAGTGATGGATTAAACACAGTTTATGCAATTGTGATTAACAGCAGAATAAACCAAGGGGTGGTTCAAATTCCTAAGTGTTGACGGCTTATCAACGTTACTTTATTTCTCTGGGTTAGAAAAGGAGTAAATAAAACCGAGTCTCTAGTAGCTGAAGGAGGGCTGCATTTAAAAGATTGACTGAATTAAGAGCAGTTGTAGGAAACAGACTTAGCTTTCCACTAAGAAAAACATCATAATTTGTGTTTTTAATGAGGGTGTACAACACAGCACATGCATTACAGATCTAATAGTTCTAAAATTACATCCTACAGACATGATGTTGTCCTCTAATAACACCTTTCCCCAAAGGGATAAAAAGACGGCTTACCTCTAGGTTTTCACTCTCGCTCTCTGGAGTCTTCCAGATGCACTGAAATGGCACACAGTGGATCAGCACCATGGTGACACACACACACACACACGAACACACTTCTAAACACAAACAACCATAACAGCTTGTGCTCCCGGGGCCAATCCTTTAGATTCTATCAGAGCAGGTTCCTAAGCATGGCGTGTGTCTGCGTCTGTGTGTGTTTGGGGCACTTCTTGGACCTTGACTCCTGGGCCAGGTGACAAGTGTCCAGAGTCAGGTCTCGGAGCTGTGTTTAAGCAATGGCGCTAATCGTAAACCCCAAGTAATCATTAACCCTTGTCAAGAACACTCCAGCTGAGCCATCTGTGTGACACAACTCTATGTTTACAGCCGTCAGAAATCCAAGCCAACGTTTATAAACTGCAAACCGTCCAATGAGTCCATTGGCTTAATAATGAACATTGCTCATGCTACATGGATTAATACTGAGAGAACCAGAGCGGTCTCTGGAACTTGGCCAGTGATCAATCTGCTAATACTTGAGATCACAACGCCAAGTTCAGGGGTCAGCTAAAGTTTTGACGTAAGCGCCAATCAATCCATTCATGTACTTCACGGAATACATTCCGTCTCCGAAGCTAGCTGTTATCAGCTCTGATGATAAAAGTCAATGCCATACTTTTGAGCACATATAATCCAGGTCTTCAAAAGGTAGACGCTACTAATATCCATTTCATCCTTGAGGATGTGTTATGCTTTGCCTTAGGACGTCAGATTTGTCATGTAAAACGTTCTTCACAGTATACAATCTAGCTGATTTTTTTGGTATTTAAAAAATTATTTCCTGAGTGAAACATGACAGAGCTTGTTAAAATTTAACCATTTCCTGTGTTCTTACTCACGATTGGGCGTTTTTGTTTAATTAGTGATAAACCAGTGTCTAAATGGCTAAAAGACATCAACATTAATTGAAGTCAGAATTCTAAAATCTCGATCTATAGCCTTCTTTGTGGCCATGCAGCCTTTTATTTAATAAAATTGTTCTTAATAAAACTACGTCTTACCTCGAAGTTTACTTTAACACTGTCCAGCCTCTGCTCCTCTCCAGGACTGGGGCAGGGCTCATCCTGAACGAGGTCAGTTTTCACATTTTGCTCTTCTTCCACAGTTCCACAGTTTTCAGAGACAGACGTGAGGGGGGCGATAGAAATATCTGAACATGAAGGTGAGCTCACTGGAGGCTGGCTATAAGAACTGGAGACCTGTTGTGTGGAGCTGGAACACTCAGGAACCTGATGATTCAAGGAATTAATGGTAACAGGCGCTAAAGAGTCGGCATGCAAAGCTGGGGTGTGGCTATGAACATCAGCCTGTACGTTCTGCTTGTCAGAAGGACAGATATGAGAGGGTGGGGGCCTGCGTTGGCGCTCGCTAACAGGGACACAGGGAGTCCTGCGCGAGTAGTCATCATGGAGCTGGCTGAGGGTTGATAAGGGGGCTTGGGGGGTGGAGCCAGGGTTCGGCTTGCGGTGGACAGACAGATCAGTTAAACTGCCTACAAGTTTGCGCATCTTTCCCCGCACTCCTACGCTTCCTCTACATGGGCCTGAAACACATTCCTGCGCATCCTCAGATGAAGCACTAGCAGTTCTCTGGAAGTCTTCCGGGCTCAGAGGCTGAGTTGGTGGTACTTTGCGTTTGAAAGGGCTCCTGAATACGTGCAGGTTGTCGACACTTTTGCTTAGTCTACTCAAGGCCTTCACATTGTCATCAGTGTCAAAAAGTCCGTTGGGCCCACTGGGTTCCACGCTGCTGCAGGGTCGACTGCGAGAAACAGCCCCTTGAGTGGAAAGACTTTCCAATTGCTTTCGTCCATTGTCCAAAAGGGTGATGCGTCCTGCTCCGTAAGCTCTACGTATACTCCTTGAGAAGTGCGAGTTCCTATGTATACCATACCCATCTTCCTCATAATCATCCTCCTCATCTGAAACACATGTACTTGGTGTGGTGGTAGACACCCTCTTGGTCACCATTGGCATCTCTTTCCCATTGGCTTGACTGCTTCCAAAAGTTCTTTTGGTTACTAAGAAACCATTGCTGTCCTCATTGGTTAAGGACAAATCTTTCTCCTGAATACCTCCCGTCACACCGCCCCTGTTCTGGATGCCCTGGAGAACGGATTTGCGCAACTTTTTGAAGGAACCCATGAAACGGAGGCCCGGCCATGCCTGTGAAGCACTGGCTGGGCCTCGAAGTGGTGTCCGCTCAGGGCCTACCGCACCGCACTTTCGTTGGATGGGTAGATTTTTGGAGGGGCATATTATTTCTTGTGCATCAACAATCACAGGGGTGGACCACTGATGTGTGTTCATGCCGCTGAGTCCACGTTTCTCAGAGTAGGCCTCAGCATGGACTGGCCTCACTGGGGCGCCTTTCAGGTGCTTCTCTGCCTCAAATGAGCTGCACATAAGCCTCATGGAAGCCTCAGGGTCATGATCGAGAGAGGCACCGTCTGATGGGTAAGCCAGAGACATATTGCCCTTAGGTGAAGCTCCATCTGAATAAGCTGCCTGCAAGAAATAAAAGCTAATCTTTAAAAACGTCCTTTTTAGCACATAGCCTAACTGCAGAATGTTAAGCGTTCGATATTGAACTGAACTACTACATAATGTCCAGTAATGAAAGACTGCACAACAACTACTAAGTATATAAAATCATCTAGTGCCAACAACTTAAGGATGTGATATGGTGAGGTGATTACCCTTGGTCTGGTATTGTTCTCTGTGCTGCTGCCAGCACCTGATGGGGTGATCCAGATTTATTTTAGCCTATTGTTTTTGCCTAATCTGTAAAATATACGTGGCCTATCAGGTTTTGAGTCATTGTGGCTTGTGAGGCTGACCCACATATGAATTCACTGTGCTTGTCAGATTTCTTATAAGCAGGTGTAAAATCTGAAACAGGTTCTTCAAAAATGATCTTCTGCTACAGTGGGCACACCAGCCTATGCACAAGCTGTAGATTTCCTGATAGGTGTAATGAATGGCACACATTTAGAGGCTACTTTTAAAGAGGGTGATGAATAATTTGTTTAGCTGAGTGTTATCAAGGGTGTTTGGAATGCTTGTGAGAGAAAGGCACCAGTCTAAGGCTATGGACGTGGTAGGTGGTGCGTGAGACAATCTTGATTAAAGGTTTCTGTGAGCATGACTAAGCGATAAAAAAGAAGCTCTAATCCATTTTGATTAATTGAACAAATTGCTTAGTTTTCTCCGATTTTATATGCTGAGAACAAATCATCCGAGGAAGGGGGCAGGGGCCCGACTTAGGAAGCTGATCTGATTTACCTCCCACCTGTTGTGTTCTCTATTAGAGCAATAAGAGACAAACATGCTCTTAGCCTGGGTCTCTAACCCTGCCATGACCTCAACATGAAGGCGGAATTACTGCCTGATGTTGAGCATGTAGTCTCTGTTGTCTTCACAAGTCTTATTCAGTACCCCCCCCCCAACCAAACTGCCTCTTCACACACATTCTAAACTGAATTTGCCAGCTGAGCACATGCTAGAATTTTAAACCAAGCTTTTTATAACCCAGAGCATTTTGTTATGATGAGGTAAGAGGAAGGAATTGGCATTTCAGGCTTTGTTTGACTTTTGCTTTAAAAGAATGCAATTAAAACTACTCCCAAGTCCCTCCTAGGTCTGCCAACATGGGCTGAACTTTCCAGCGTATCACCACTTAATGCACTACTCTCTCTTTCTCGCTCGGTCTCATTTCCCTGGCTCGACACTCGCATGATAAATGCAGGAGTGGAGTTAATTAAGAGCTCAGACAGAACCACCCCCCCCTCCGGCTACCAACTGGAGCCAGGCTCAGATTAAACTCCCAGCGAGGAGGGTTGCAAACACAAAAACACCCAAATACACTCAAAAACTTAAAAGGCACTACAAATTATAGATTAAAAAAAAAAAACCCAAACAAACAAAAAAAAAACCCCACGTTATTCCATTACTCAGCTCCAAATCCTTGACAATTTATCGTTCAAAGAGCACTTTGAACCAAAGAGCCAAACTGACATTTATTCTTTCATTACTTGACAGACAGGATAACTTTTATAAATCATGTCTGCGATTTGGAAGTGTGTACATACACCAGTCTGATATACTGACCTGAATGATCAAGACAAGACGACCTCAATCTAATCTCAATCCGTGTCCTATGTCATAAAACGAAGGTGTCATCTTTCATACATCAAACGCCACATAAAAGACGCCGCACTCTGGGCCAATCTTAATCTTGATTATAAACAGGGTTATAAAATGAAGGTGTTAACTTTACCAGTGTTGCACCCATTAGTAATAACTAGAAATGGTGTGACATTTTTTTGACTATTCAGCTATGTGAAGGTCACAAGAATAACCCACCATACCAGTTCTTGTGATCTACCCAGATGAGCAAGTCGCTCTGGCATGCCACATCACTCAGAAAAGACGTGGACTATTATGCCCTCAAGTTGAACTAAAATCATACACTGATAAAAACCGGACACTCTTGTTAAAACAATAAAGTAATTGTGATGAGTGACAAAACTAAGGCGCGTGCCTACAGTCTTGATGTCTAGCCGCCTATATGATGCATCGCTGTAGTATGTTCATGTTAAAGGATACTCGCTCTGCTAAACCCTTGAACCAACATGCGCCCTGTTCCTTACTTAATCTGATTACATGGCCTTTAATAACTGCCCCCATTATACCATTCATATAGATCTGTGTATAGATAAATATGTGTGTGAAGACGAGACGAGACGTGATAGACGTTCCCAGCAGAGGAAATACCTCAGTATGAGCTCAGCCAGACCCTGACGTATAGCACAAAGGCCACAAACGTGCAGTGATAGAGGGTGTAATTTACTCCTGTTTGCTGACAGCCCCTTGCATACCATGTTATGACCCAGTTCCTTTTTTTTGGCAGGTGAAAAGGAAAAAGCGATTGTAAGAAACGAACACGCCCTACTGGTGGCGTGGGAAGCCTGGTAACTTGACCAACTACTCAGGCATTTGCTTACCACACACTGGAATACAGTGGATCCCTCAACCTCTCTCAGACAGAGGGGCAAAACCTCCATGAACAATTTCACTGACTAATTATTTACTCATGCTCGACAGTGGATGGAAAGGATTAAAAATTTTGGAAATGGTTGCTCGTGTCTTAATTCTTGAACTGTTTGCTTGGTGTGCAGGAGGTCTTAGTGCTGCACAATACCATAGCAGTTTGCCATGGGTGAAAGGATTGAAGATGATGATAATGAAATCATACGTTATATGGTTCACAGGCTCCAGATCACAACCCAGTTGATCTCTGATGGGTGATTCGGTAGCAATATGTTCTGTAAGACAGTGCTCTTCCCCCACCATCATCAAACCTCAACTGAGGGAATATCTTTTGGAAGAATAGTATAATACAGAATCTGTACCACGGTGTATTTAAGCTGTTCTGACAACCCGAGGTAGTCCAACATGTAACTACCACGTTTAAATGTTGGTCTTTCTTTTAATTTTGTATACGAATGGGTTGAATATAAGATTGATTTTGAATAAAGTGTGG
>JAQLOM010000019.1:12378391-12391095 GCA_030068315.1 Chrysichthys thysi
TTTTTCTTTTTTCAAAAGCACTTTAACAGCTCAGTGGAATACAGAAAGTGAATTCATACACAAACCAGTATGAACACTTTCCATCAACAACAACAAAACCCTGCAGAGATCAAGAGCTCTAGGAATGTGGACATGTGTGGTAACCAGGGTGGGTCAGTAGCAAGTGGGAGTGGATGTGTTTTAAGTTATGGCTGTCTGGAAGAAGGAGGCAAGTAGTAGGAAATAAAATTCAGCGTTGTGTGTGCGATTGAATAAAGCACTCCCCCCTTCGCCTTAAGTATGGGGGAGGGCATTCCAGTGCGGAGGATGTTGTGTTAAGGGCTGTCAAGCAGACCGTCTGTTTGCGGTCATAAAAGGTCTTCGGTGAGAGCAATGTTTTAATTTATCAACATGGCTTAGGAATCATACACTTGTTAATATGAATTCTGTAGATTCTGTCACATGGCGGTTCTCTCTTTCTAACTTAATGATGACATGTCAAACATGAAGCTTCACTCCCTATTTGCAGCGGATGCAGATTATAAAAGTCCAAAGTCTAGTCACGTGTCGCCTACATTTCATCACTCTGGATGCCTGTAGATTAGCTGTGCAGGCATGAAAAAGAAATCTGCTTTCGCATTGTAAGACATACAATAAATGTCTTACACGAACCAGGAAGGCCTGAGGCTAATATGTGAGGTTATGAAATGTTGCCTTAAAAAGCAAAAATCACACACTTATAACCCCATGCAGAAACAAGAACACCACCACTAAAGTATTCACTAACACAACTGGTCACTAAGGATGTGGGAACATGTATTTATACAGCAACCAATCAGACCAATCACTACATCTCATCACTGCATGAGTAACAACAAACCATGATACCAACCTATTATTACCACCACTCAGAACTACTGAATCAAATACTGTAAATACTGTACAGTCAACAATATCACCAAAGCACTGCATAATTATAAAGGAAATCACTACAACACAACAAACCCTCATTCTACAACAAGAAATGCCTACCGGTAGAACAACATACTCTTTAAATAACCCATTACTATCATGCCAAGCTCTGTTTACCAGCACTAAAAATCAAAACTATACAGCCATACTACCTTCTGTACGATATACACAACAACTCATCAGCAAAATCCTAAAATGTTCCTAGAACACTTTATTACTACAAAAAGACCTCAGGGTTAGGCCTAAACCCTCTTTTAATTAGAACCAGTGCACAACCATATCTGCTATCATTACACTTCTACAACCAGTTTTCTACATAAACCCCATATGACTACAAATCATTAAACACCATTACTGCAATAATCACCCTGTACTATACAACTACGTTCCTGTGTAAAGTTCAACAGTGCATGCAGTGCAGACAAAATTCACTATTTTAAAAACAAAACAATCAATTCTATAAGAAACCACCACTACAAAACAACTGATACAACAACCACAATCACTACAGAACATCAGTGCAATCAAGCATATTGGACAACCTTCAGTATAATAACTAACCACTATACAACAGCAATCAGTACAACAACCGATCACTATACATCAATCACTATAATCATCACTTCAATACCTGATTACTAGGCAAAAACCATCACTTCCTCCACCAATTCTAAGATAATCCCTTACTCTATAACAACTACTATATTATTATAATATCCAATCTTTATAACCTAAATAATTACAATCACAACAATAACAACTCATCACTCTATCTGAACAATCACTCAAACCACCATCACTACTATAGCACCACAGGACCATATACCAACAATCACTATCATAATATTCAATCACTATACAACAATCAATACAACAATCTATCACAAACTAACATCACTACAATAACCTATCACTCTCCAAACAAATCACTACAATAACTTAACACTACACAACACACTACAGTAACACTCAATCACTACACAATTACAAAAATCACTAAATATGAGCAATTACTATAATCACTACAATAACATATCACAATACAATAACAATCGCTACAGCCACAATCACTATATAACAGCAATCAATACAACAATCTATCACTAAATAACAATCACTACAATAACCCATCACTATACAACAATCACTACACATCACTACAGTAACCCAGCACTACACAATCACTACAATAACCCATCACTATACAACAATCACTACACATCACTACTATAACCCAGCGCTACACAATCACTACAATAACCCATCACTAAACAATCACTACACATCACTACAATAACCCAGCGCTACACAATCACTACAATAACCCATCACTATACAACAATCACTACACATCACTACAATAACCCAGCGCTACACAATCACAATAACCCATCACTATACAACAATCTACAACAACCCACCACTATACAACAATCACTACAATAACCCATCACTATACAACAATCACTACACATCACTACAATAATCACTACATAACAGTACAACAATCTCTATAATAACCCATCACAACAACCCATCACTACAACAACCAATCACTATACAACCCATCACTACAATAACCCATCACTACGATAACCCATCACTACACCGCAATCACTACAGTAACACATCACTATACAACAATCCATCACTATCATTCAATACAACAACCCATCACTATACAAGTAACCATCACTACAACAACCATCACCAATCACTATACAACAATCTCTACAATAACCCATCACTATACAACAATCACTACAATAACCCATCACTATACAACAATCTCTACACAACAATCACTATAATAACTCATCGCTATACAACAATCACTACAATAACCCATCACTATACAACAATCACTTCAAAACCCATCACTATAGGACAATCTCTACAACAGCCCATCACTACACAACAATCTCTACAATAACCCATCTCTACAACACCCCATCACTATACCACAACGACTACAATAACCCATCACTACACATCACTACAATGACTCATCACAAAAAACCCAACCCCACTACAACAGTTCCTACAGCAAGCAGCACTAACTATATATAACAACAATCCAGTAACAGTCACTACATCATCATTTTAGAGCTACATAAAAATCACAGTGACTACAGAGACACCCCCAATCAGTAGACAGACAGCTACAGCCCAGTTCTTAATCGCTCCAGTTATCACCATGGGAACCTGTCACTATGACAACCGCTGGGGGTTTGGGGGCAGTAGGGCACACAATGCACCCCTGAGTGCACATCCACCTCCTCCTCCTCCTGCTTTCACAACGAACACAAGTGAAGCTTTGAGACTTTACAGCCACCTCCTTTAGCACTACTGGGCGTTATTTATCCTAGAAGTGAAATATGTAAATACAACACGCAAAGTTTACAAAAAACTAAATAAATATATATATAAATAAACAAACAAACAAAAACTCCAAGCCCAGTGTTACCTTTCTCATACTCGTGTTGTGTAGCTCCAGTCTCTTCCCGACCAACTGCGTGTTTCTCAGCACAGCTCCAGCCATTGAACGCAGCTCTGCTTCACACTCACAAGTCCAAAGTCCGCCGGGTTTCTCATGTTCAGCGCTTACCGCCGGGGAACAAACCCAAAAGTCGTTCACACAGAGATTAACGATAACTAGAACCCTGAAAACAACAAAACAAACTCAAGCGTAGTGTTGTTACACTGTCTGTACAAGTGTCTACACTCAACTCCCAGAAAAGATCCACGAGGAGAGATTCAATGACTTAAAATTGCCCTGTAGAGATAGAAAACAACTATTTGGCTACATATGAGTGAAGGCAGCTTCTCCTGTTGGCTTCAGAGAGCGCCGTAAAGCTGTGAGCGCCCCGGACCTGTTGCGGTGTTACCGTCCGACGGTGAAGCAGACTGTCGCCCAGCATCGCTGCACTTGTCGCGCCGCACCAGGGGAACACGGTTGCCAGATCGGTATATGTTAAACTTTTGTCGCCTGTCTGTGCTCCATTTCACATGACTTTTTTCAGAATGATGTGTCTCCTGTGGAAGCTATGGAGTGTGCCACAATACAATAAATATAATAAACATTTAAATAACTATTTAAATGTGTCATTAAATTATGAAATATGAGGTTACTTATATATTTAATAAATTATATATTTAATTAGTTCTGTTTGAAGTATCTGCAGTATTTAATGACACATTTAAGTAGTTATTTAAATATTTATTTTATTTATTGTATTGTGGCACTCTCCACACTCCATAGGAAGCTTGTTACCACCACTGATTTTTTTTGTTTTTTTTTGCCGTCTGTAAATCGAAAGTTCGAGTCAAGCATCTTGAAATTTCGAGTTAGTAAGTCGAAATTTCGAGATAATAACTTGAAAGTTCGAGTTAGTAAGTGAAATTTCCAGACACGTGCATTCCTGATTTACTCCCCCTTTGATGTTATAAAACTGGAGACTATGGAAGCTTGTTTCCACCACTGGAATTTTCCCCCCTATAAGTTGAAATTTCGACTTTATAAGTAAAAAATTTCAAGTTAAGTATCTCGAAATTTCGAGTTAGTAAGTCGAAATGTTGAGATACCTAACTGGAAATTTCGACTTAGCACTACCAGTCAGGAAGCTTCTTGAAGGTACCTGCCCAGGTACACATTTCCTTGTTACCTGGAGGCAGAAGGCAGAAATCATCAGCAACAAGTGCTACAGCTACCGGTCATGAATGAGCAAATTGCTGTTTACTTTCAGCTTGCTCCTTCTGCTTCAGAGTAACAAGGAAATTACGTACCTTCAAGGAGCTTCCTGGTTGGCAGAGCTAAGTCAAAATTTCGAGTTAGGTATCTCAAAATTCTGAGCTAGTAACTGAAAATTTTGAGTTATTATCTCGAAATTTCAACTTACTAACTCAAAATTTCATGATACAGTACTTGAAATTTCAAGGTATAAAGACAAAATTTCAACTTTCAGGAAAAAAAAAAACAATTAAATTCCAGTGATGAAAACAAACTTCCCTCGTATCTAGCAAAGGGGGTCGTAGATCTGGAACGAGATGTTTAACAAGCACATATGCTCATGATGGTCAGCTGTCGAGAAACATGGGCATATAGTGTACTTCTCATTAATATGATGCTGACCGTTGTTAGTAAATTGGGTTAGCATTACATGTGACATCAGCCTGGTAAACAGAAAACACATTTCATTCACAGTTCAAACAAACAAACAAAAAAAACCCATCACCACTAAACTTACAGTTATGTCACTGGTCCTTTTGTGTAATTTGTACTTTGATTGGGTAACGTCTGCTTGGTTTATATATTTATTTAAGTAAATAATTTGAAAATAGTAATAAAAAAAATCCACCTTGTTTATTTTCACTACATTCGCAACCCTATTAAAGTGCAAAGCTGCTGATGCTATAGATGCCTGAGATCAAACATGTAATCACTTGACACGACTGTCTCTGACTGGCTGCAGGAACCTACTGTACAGTCTGGACTAGAAAGAAATCAGCCTCAGCCTCACTTCTTTATACTATTCTGTGTGTTTTTCCTAGGAATGCTCGTGATGTTTTTGGGTTTGGTTGTACAAAAAGTCCAAAACAATCCACTTATTAATAGCAAATAATCTGATTTGAAAGTCACCAGTAAAACTTTATAGTGCTTTATAAAAAAAAAAAAAATAAATAAAAAAGAGTTTATATATACCGTGTAGTGGAAATGAGTCTCCACTCCAATTGCTTTAAGGTGTAGGAAATAGGGTAGTTTACTAGACCAATCTGGCAACATAGATTAAGGAGGCGGAGTAAAGAAGCGAGCTATTACAAGAGAGCACTGCGATTGGCTGAGAATTCTGCATGAAATGACTGATAAGGAATAGGGTTTTTTTTCTTATTCTTTTTTTGTTAATTGGAATTTTCATTTTGTTTATTGGGTAATTTAGCCATAAAAGGTGTTTCCAATTAAATGCAATAATTATAATAATAAATTAAGTGCAATAATTATAGCATTAAATTTTTTTTAGCTAAAATTAAAAAGGACAAAAATGCAAACATTGCATATATAATTCAATCATAATGTTTATTAAAATAAAAAAAAATAAAAATAAAGAAGAAAGAAAATTTTTTTAGGCTATATTTGATTCAGTACTTGACCCAAGAACAATTAATCATGATGATTAATGATGAAGTCCAGTTTCATTTTGGTGCAGAAGTCTACACATATCACATCAGAAATCTCCAGATATTTGGTTTGTCATTCAGCGAAGAGAAGGAACCCAGAAAAAGTTGTGTCATCATCTTCATCTGCGTAGAGTCCATTAAAGAGCTGACCTCCAGACACCTGAAGCCACACCTTGTCCCCGGCCTCCAGATGAAGCACAGTGCCCCCAGCCGCCTGGTCCTCGCTGTTCTGATAGTTGTCCATGGTGTAGATGATGCTTTGACCATTCTTCATTAGTGCCACTCGGACGTTGCGAGAGAACACCGTGATGTGGTAGGTGAAATAATAAGTTCCAGTGATGGCACAGGTGAAGCGTCCATTCTCAGTATTGTAGTGATTCTGACGGTTGTAGATGATTTTATCAAACATAATAGGAGCATTACTGGCAGGCAGCTTGCTTTGTGTAGTCAGTCCAACCGAAAAAGCACTTTGGGGTATTTTAGGGATGTCTCCTTTAGGTCCTTTTTCCCCAGTCTCACCTTTTGACCCCTTTTCACCACGGTAACCGAGGCTGCCCTTGTGGCCAGGAGGGCCGAGTTCACCCTTAGGACCTTGCCTTCCTGGAGGTCCAATAGGACCTGGAGAGCCTTTCTCTCCCTGGAACCCAATGTTCCCCTGAGTCCCTACAGGTCCCACTGGTCCTACATCTCCTTTCATACCCTTCGGTCCTGGCATTCCCATGTCTCCTTTTACCCCTTTAAGACCAAGCGGTCCTGAAAAGCCTTGGGGCCCCATTTTCCCAGGCGGACCCCTTTCTCCAGTCTCCCCACGTCGCCCTTTAATCCCATCTATACCTGGTGCACCTGTCAAAGACAACAAAATGTTTTACTATACTAAATAACACACACACACAGACATATACACACACACACAGAGCACAATATTTTTCAGCATCTCCATCAAACACAAAGACGAGAAATCTGACCAGGTTCTCCTTTGTCTCCTTTGTCTCCATTCTTCCCTGCTACGCCGCATGTCCCGATATCACCTTTAATGGAAAAAAAGAACATTATTTTTGTCATACCACAGCCTTGTTGAATTCTCGAATCTGATTGGTCAGAAGGTGTTTACTGTAGATTAAAGGGGCTGGCTCACGGTTCCCAGAATCCTCTGCACCTAGAGAGCCTTCATTTTCAATGCCATTGATATCTGTAACAATTTGGTACCTTTCCAGGCCAGAGATGTTAAATTGTCATGTGAAATTGAAGATATTTCATCAGAGTATCTATCGTTTAAATCCATTCGCCCGATCCACTGCGTTTTCATACCGTTATTCCATATGTAATGGAACCCGAACCTGCCTTGGCCATCTTGCAGGCAGTCAAGAAGGAGAGAAAAGGCGTATTTTGTTCAAAACATCCACGTTTGGCAGAGCATTTGGCCACGTTTGGCGGAGCATTTGTGGCACAGACAGCTATCAGAGTGGCGTTCATGTGCTTTCAAAAAAAACCCAACAAACGATTCTGGGAAAGGTGAGACAGATACACTCATTCGAATTCAGTATCGTTTCCACTGTAACAATTTGCACAGTAACTTGTGTGTCAGATGTACACTTTAAACAAATCACCAAACATGGACAATTGACATATATGGCATTCTGGTACGATTTTTCCTCACCTGGATCTCCTTTATCGCCTTTGGAGCCATCTCGGCCATCACGTCCGGGCACTCCGTTGTGTCCCGGGTTGCCCGGGATTCCAGGGTGTCCACACACACAACCTGGATTCTTTCCAGACATTTCCTGCTCTGCAGAGTGGACCACCACTAGGAGGAGTAAGAAAATACACCTGCCAAAGGACATGATCCGCACAATCGTGTACATCCAGCTCAAAATCAAGAACTCCAGTTTTTTTCTTGCCGTCCTCTCGGGTCTCGGGTCAGAAAGTGTGCTGAACTTGAGAACCTGGTCATGCAGCAGTTATACGGGTTACTTATTTAAACCATATTTGTTACACATCACCTACTGCCTCCTTTGCATATAAATGATTTGGATAATGATTAACTCGGATTGCACGAGCCAATTCACCTCAGTGTAACATTTAGTTTTATTTGACATGTTGGCATGGCTAATCTGAAAATGGATTTGCTTTAATTGCTCAACAGTCATTAGATTGTTCATCCTGTTATGTAAGCATTGAGGGTGTTTTGTTCTGATGTATTTGGTGTCATCAAAGTGGAGCATTAAGGTGACAGAGAAAAACCAGTTTTATAAATCTCTTAGGCGGGTCATTAAGCACTGCTAGAGATTCACTGCTAATAAGGGCGGAGACTTTAAATCCATTCATGCATGGGTTTAACCTTTGTGATTTATTTCTGCTTCAATGGCAAATGCCAAGCAATATTAACACAGTGTCACCATATACACACACACGCATATGTATATATAAAGTAATATAATACACTACTCTTCTAATAAATATTTCCTTTTTCCTGTTTCCTTGTAATTAAAAAACAAAGCTGAAAATCTGACTTCTCTTTCGAGATATCTGATGTCTGACTTCCAAAGCTTCCCATGTATTGTCTAAGAGCTAAAAAAAGATAGTCCTTTTAATATAATAGCAATTTATTAAACATCTTCACCAAACACCAGCAAAACAATGACGCATAATATGAAACTTGGATATAAACTTATAGCACACGATTCCAAAAAGAAAGATAAACATTTTTTTTAATGTCAAGTATTTTGCGAAGATTTGACAAGGAAATAAATAAATCTCCATTCACACTTGGAACAAGGCTGACATGAACGTTTGTGTGGCGGTTATAATTTTTTTTTTAAATCACTGTGCAGCTTTTAACATCCAAAGCCACATTATAATATACAACGTAATATGCCAATTTTGACATATTATTCAGGATGGCAGTATGTGTTTTAAGACATGGTTTAAGTGTTTACAAAGATAACACTTGTTGCTTTGACCTGATTACAGTAATGGACATTACATACATTTAGTTTTTTTTTTGTGATTATGGATTCCCATAAACATGTATATAATAGTAAATTTAAAAAAAACAACAACACAGTAAACATGCTAATAAATTAAAATAAGTCATTAATTCATATCATACATTTTAAAAGGAGACTAATATTAAAAGTGCTCTATCCGAAACCCAAATCGTGACTGAACCAGATGTTTCTTCTCTGCAGGGATTAAGGTCTTCTGGGTGTCTGATGCACATCGTAAGGCTACATGATCTGGCGGTGCATGCCGTACCCCGTCATGCCAGATTGGGATGCCCCGCGGTTGCTGCCCATCTGCAGGCTGATCAGGTTCTGGCCCCGGCGCAGTTGCTCTTCGGAAAATTCCCTCCGGTTACACTGAGACTTCCTGAAGTTTGGGTATGAGCGAGATCAACATTCAGCCAGACACAGTGCAACACTAGAGTTCTGAAAAGATCTCATCTGACTCACCTGTGGAACCAGTCCCGGTTGCCACGGTAATGCCCATCATCCTTGGTGAGTGCCACACTGCCCAGAGCCATTAGTGTTCTCTGGACGGCAGCCATGTCTTTTCCTGTAGGCAAGAGAACCAACACATACTGTGGTCTAAGACACACTTTTAGAAATAAATAAGTTTGACACTTAAACATATTTTTAATCCTGAAACACACAACAAATGGTTCTGCTGATAGAGAGATTAGAACCCCTTTAAGCCACTAGAACCCTTAACAACCCCCTTTTCTAAGTGTATAGATAAAAAACGTCTCATTGCAGTTGTCTAGTGCTCAAACAGGTGATGCTGAAGTTCAAGGGAACTAATGCACATATCTACAAGTAAAAACCATTTCAATCTAGAACCTTAGGGTTCCTAAGCTTAACTCTACAGCAGAGGGTTCCAAATAGAAAGCTAAAACCCTTATCTATAAAAACAAAACAAAACACTTGAATACTTCCTCTAAGAGATTATTAAAAAAGCCTTATTGCAGTTGGCTAATGGTCAAATACATGATATCAGAGTGGCCATAAGCCCATCCATCACTGTACCTTCCCATAAATCTACAGTCTGGAAGATGTCAGTGGTGATGACTCCGTATGCCTCGGCCGCCTGGAGGAACTGCGAGATCTTCTCCATCTGCTTAAAGGCCATCTGCGTCTCCTGGATCTTTTTAATTGGCTCTTTACCACGCGGGTACAGACTGTTAATGAGTCTACAGAGGATCTGCAGCAAAGGATGTGAGAGAAACTTTCAAATCTTTATCGGCCCGAAGCTAGGTTCAGAGAGAGCAGAATCAGTGCAGTAGTAACTCACCGTTCCGTCCATGAGCCACTTTTGGAAGTTCTGCTTTCCTGTTTGGGGTCTTTCCAGATTTCCTCCACACTGTGCAACGATCCAGTCGACCAGCCGAGCCTCCAGATCAGGGTCATACTTCTGTTCGATTTTCTCCTGCACCTCCCTGCTCAGGCCGTAACTGGGGCCTCTGTTTGCCATGATCGCCGGCTTTTCAGATTACTCTCAACGCAGCCAGGGAAAACCTGTCAGATCTTTCTGTGGCTAAATTCTAGGGGGGAAAAACAAATCCCCGTTTTTTTCCATCCATACAGTCCTGTCTAGTAACATGGACATTGTAAAACAGACCTAAACCTAAACAGTTCACTTTGTAGTAAGATAATGACCAACAAAATGTTCCACAGTCAGTCATTTTGTCGATTTTTCACATCTGATGGAACTTTGCTTCTGTCTGAGATACATTCACACCAGCTCAGAGTTATGTCTAGTGGAAAATGTCAGTATAAACTCATCCCAGCAGGTGTTTTACACAGCAATCACATAACACATAAACTCATATATATGAAAGAAGATGTGATGATGTGACAGTTTACAGCTGCAGCCGGGGTGTGGTCACTCATTTAACCAGTCAGGGTTGCCAGATTGGGCGTGTTCCCACATCCCAAGCTTTTACATCCTACACTCATCATAAAACACGCTTTAGTGGGTAAATGACATTTCTATATGTAACATACGTACATACATATAAGTAGCATTTTCAGTTGCACAGGTTTCCATTTCAAATCGACAATTGCTCAATCATTATCATTTATGAATTAAAACATAAAGCAGTTGTATTTTGCTTTATAATTTAGGGTTAAATCAGGATCTAAAAAAATAAATAAATAAAAACTTCTAGGTGGAGAAAATCCACTTAAACATCTCAGAAATAATTAATACTCCTGACTAACCCTAACCCAAGTCTGAACTGAATTATTGCTCCAACTCCACTTGTAAATGGAATATTATTAATTTCATGCTTTTTCTAGGACCCAGTGTTTGTGTTTATCCCGGCAAGCAGCGCATCAATCTGGCAACCCTGGTTGTACTCCTGTTTAAACCACATTTGCAACACATTGATGCCCTTTATTTGAAAGCTTAAGGTTTCCTTAAGTAACAGAAAGATGTTTTATTTATCCTGAGAAATAAAACTACAGAGAAAGAATAAAAAGCACGACATTATAAAGCAATAGTAGAATAGAGTCAGATTAATAGCAATGCATAATAAGCTTATTAATGGCAAGTTCTTTGCAGGAATACTCCCGGGATGTTTTGAGAGACTCACCGGAGGAGAAGGAGAAGGATGCTCTTGGTATAATCCTGACGTCCTGCGCGCGCTCTCTGGACACAGGGCAATGAAGCGTCCATGCAGCTCTGGGTGGGGCTCGCGCGGACACGCCGTCCCGTTGGCACGAGCCGCGTTATATAGGCAAGCGTCACAACAAAGTCTCGAGACGTTACTGGCCAAGTGACGGACGCGACATAAAGTACTGAGGCATGTGCATTACAGGCGCGCGCGCACGCACACATACACTGACATATACTGCTGACCCTGATTTCCAGCGCGAGCCTCAGGGCACCTG
Source organism: Chrysichthys thysi (assembly GCA_030068315.1). Lineage (NCBI taxonomy): Eukaryota > Metazoa > Chordata > Actinopteri > Siluriformes > Claroteidae > Chrysichthys > Chrysichthys thysi. The sequence goes on from JAQLOM010000019.1 coordinate 12,390,409, forward strand.
CCCTGCATGCATTTTATATAGACACACAGTGAATAATTCATCACGATGTCACCATTAAAATTCTGCGAAAAGTGTTCAGGCTGTATTCCCTGCATCTCAGTGTGTACCCTGTGCACGTGAAGAAAAGGCATGCAGATCTCTTTAAAGTTCACCAACAGCAGAGCCAGGCCCTGTCCCAATTAGATTATGCACATTATTGATATAGATAGCATCTGCAACCATCTGCCCGAAACAGCAACACACTGCCTACATGATGCAATCAGCTCCAGAATGAATGGCCCCCTTCACAAAACTGCTTTTCATTTTTTCCTGTGGGAAAAAAAAATACAGTGGAACCTTGGATTGTGAGTGTTTTGCAAGACGAGCAAGACATTTGAATAAATTTTGACTTGGTGAACGAGCGAGGTCTTGCAATACGAGTAGTATGTATACGCGTCATCTGCCGAGCCTCACGTGATCACAAATTCTCTCTCTCTCACTCACTGCGGGATTGTGGCTCACTCGTATAGTCAACATCCGCATGAGTGTAGAAAAAGCCTGAGGAATCCCTCACTTCAAATGAGATCAGGGAGATGTGTAAAATGTGGGAAAACTTTGTAGAAAAGCACCTCCTGAATAAGGCTGTAGCAGTGCGAGCGATGAATCTGTTTAATGACAATGCAATGTCGCATTTCCACCAAATCCTCA
>JAQLOM010000019.1:12391195-12403725 GCA_030068315.1 Chrysichthys thysi
TCCCTCACAACAGCCACGAGTCTTTTTAAAGGTAAAGTGCAGGTTATTTTGTTGTTGTCAGGTGTGGTGGGGTTGAAGAACAAGAAGCAGAAACTTAGTCAGAACTGGAGAAAGCAAACACGGGAATCGCGAGGCTCGGAAAATAGCAGCTAATGCTCCGTGACCTTGGCGTGCTTGCATGAGTCTTTTCATAGCTCCCGCAATCAGTCCCAATCCGGTACACCTGTCACCACCCATGTGACGCTCCGTGGCATTGCGGAGGAAAACCAGGAAGTAGTCTTTAGTGCGCGAGTTCTCTGATATGCACCGCTATTGGGAGTGTTCAGAACAGGTGTGTTGCGCACATGCTCCACATGGGCAAATTCATGACAGGTTTATGTATTGTGACGTTATATTTTGTATTAATCATTTTTATATAACTATTTGTGGGTTGTGAAACAAATTATCTGAGTTACCATTATTTCTTATGGGGAAACCCGCTTTGATATACAAGTACTTTGGATTACAAGCACGTCTCCGGAACGAAATTATGCTCACGATGCAGGGTTCCACTGTACAATCATTCATACAGGAACTATTTTTAAAAACACACACACAAAAAAAAACGTAGGAGGTAACATGTCTGAGGCCCCAAATTGAGGCCATCACTTGCTGCAAGAGAACGTGAAACCCTCCTTAAAAGGATAACTCTGTTATAGGGTACTCCGTAAAACCTTAAAGAGAGAACCTTAAAGAAACCAAAGAACCAATGCAGGGTGCTAGATTTAATGGTTTAAACAAAGCATGACAAAACCAGTGTTTAATAAAATATTGGGTTAAATTAAACCATAGAGCATCCCTACATGCTTTAGCTCAAAACTACACTCATTCCTTCGGCTTCTGCTTGCACCCTTTCAGAGGATTGACGGGTTCCTCAAGCGTTCTCAGTTTCCTAAACGAACTTTACTTGGAACACCATCTGCTCTAGGGTTCTGCATAGAATCTTCAAGAGTTCTTGTACATCCACGAACTGAAGAATTCCTTTAGGGTGACAGATTTAAGCTTTTATTTGAAATACATTTTCATGTTGACGAAGGGCGCCAATAATTTTGGGGGAAAAGTTTTCAAAGACATATGCTGGAAAGAATATCATGTTAAAAATATAATCATAAAAAGTAACAGTAACAAAAATCATGTGTTTATTATTAGATATGGAACTCCTGGCACCCTTCATGAACATGTTCACAATTAATAACATTATTAATAAGTGAATAAACCTACCACCCTAAATGGGCTCTTTGGTTCTCTTCAAGTTTCTTCCAAGAACCACTTTTCGAATCCTTTTAGGAAAAAAAAAACCCCTAACAAACCTGCCTTAAGGATCTTCTCAGGAACCCAAAAAATTCACATTTAGGAAGCAAAATTCCATGATTATCCGTGAAACCCTGACTGAACCTTTGTATTTGTTTTAGTGTCTAGGTTCTACATGAACTATCCAACTACCCAACCCTTATAAAAGGAATAAACAGCTACACTAAATAAATATAACAAATATAATATTTGCTTCGTATTTGGATAGTTGGATTGAGTTCATAAACTGAATTGGTGCTGCGATCCTTAGGGGAAATTTCAAAATTTTCCTGCCTGCTTTTATGTAGGAGTATTTTAATAAAACGAGTGCATTACAGCGTTACGTCCATTTAAATTTTGCTCTGGCTGATCGTGTGTCATCGGTGACTGGCTGAAAGGTCAATCTGGTACTTGGAGAGTGAGATCAAGCGTCGCGGCTGGATGACCGAGTCACGGTTCAGTGCGTGCACTCTGTCCTGATCGCATGTTAATAAACAACAGAGTAATTCCTGAAGTGGAGCAATTGGCTCAGTACTGACATTATACATACAGGAGAGTGTGGAGATGAAACTCGAATCAAAAGGTCAGCTGTGATGTGTCAGCCAAATAAACCACCGGAGTAAACCACGATTTGTCCAATCAGATCATTTATAAACAGAGAAGGAAGCGTACAACGGATACAACAAGCTTTATTTGGTAAATAAGATGTGGTAAAGAAGGCACGGGAGAGTGGTAATGAACCAGGAGAACAATACTGTCGAAAGGAGCAGCTTTAATCAGACGCCTAACCTCCACTAAAGTGTAAACCGAAACGTAAAAAAGAGAAACACACAGGAAACCACGACCCAGTAAATAAAGGCACTACGGAAACAGGTTCTTTCGGGAAGTTCTTGGCTGGTTTTTCGACCTCGCGGTCACGCCATGGTGGTCAGCTTGTCAATGAGGTCATCAATGGTGTACACCATGAGCTTGATGTCATCCTTGTCGGCCATGCGGTGCTGCCCGTGGCGCCGGAGGATGACGTCAACGTCGTTGCTCAAAATGCGCTCCGCAACCTGCATGGAGATGTGCCAGGGTACGTCTTCGTCCTTCAGTCCGTGGATCAGGCGCACGGGGCACATGATGGGGATGGGGCTCTGCAGCAAGCAGTGGTTCTCTGCTTCCTTCAACAAGTCCATGCTTACAGTATACACACCTTCCTCCTTGCTTTTGGTCGGGATCGTCCACACGCCCTGGTCTTCGAACTCCTTTCTTGTCTGATGCACGGAGAACGAAAGAAACGAGGCATTAACGCTGATATGGAAATAGTGCATCTGATTTTCTTGGGGTTTTTTTTGTTTGTTTTTTTTTTAAATCTGCATTCTATATGAAATGAATATAATATGCTAATGAGCAAAACTAGCTTAAGTAAAGAGTGGGAAATCAGCCAGCTTGCCATAAATTATTTAATTCTGCAGCCATTTATCTGCTGAACAGGGCATCACAGAGCAAATTCTGGAGAAATAATGGTGCGCTATTCAGTCATCAATCCTTTTTAGAGTATTCTCTCCAGTCCTGTACAAGTATGACAGTACGCCATGATGAGAATAATCTCAAAGGTGCACTGTGTAGGATTTAGGTGGATCCACTACCACTAGAAATGGAATATAATATGCATATGTATGTTTTCATTAGTGTATAATTACCTGAAATTACAAATTATTGTGGTTTCAAGGAGCCCTTTATATCTACATAGGGAGCGGGTCCACCTCTACAGAGCTGCCATGCTGTGCCACGACAAGAACGGACAAACCTCTGTAGAACACCTTCCACGTTACACAATTTTACAAGTGACAGCATGAATCCACAAGAAAGTACCAGAAGGATGACAAAGAAGAAGAAAGGTGTTTGCTGGAGCTGACCAACAGGTTTCAAAACCTAAATTTTGTATAATGGAGGATCATACTTATTAATCTAGCACGGAAAAAAGTGCGGGAGTGTGAATACAAGTATGCTACGAGCACCTGATGGCCACTGTATATTCTAATACCCATGTGGAAAGGGAGGGGCATTCAGGTGATTCAATCCCACATAGTGCACCTTTAAATGTTCAGCTACAGTGTTTTATAGCACAGCGCTATCAAATTCTTATGTTTGCAAATTAGGGAGAATGGGGGGGATCTGGGGCTGGTGAATATTTCAGATTTCTCTGAACAAGGGATGTTTCTCTGCCGGTGTGTGCGCCATGCAACTAAGGTGCTTCCTACCTCCAGAGGAAGTGATTTAAATGCTGTAACAAAATGATCGGCTGCTGTTGAAATGCCCACGAGAGCTTTCGTCTTCTCAGGCCGAGCGATAGCAGCGAGCAGCATCAGCCAGCCACCCATGCTGGAGCCCACCAGAATCTGCAGGAAAAAAACCAAAAAAACCCCAATAAAACAATTACTCCAGCATTATATACCAAAATCAACACTGGAGTAAAAGGAAGAAGTAAGAAGCTTTCCTGCAACTCTTTTTTTTTTTAAATAAATAAAAAAAAAGCAAAATAATACACGGTTAAAAGAAGGATAATATATAATATAAAACAAAGATAATTCCTGAGGGATACTCTGTTTTTTTTTAAACCCACGTCTTTGGAAAATTACTCAATAAGGCAGTGTTGACAGATCGGACAATTTTCCTGCTAATGTGTCTCATTTATTAAGGTCATTTTTAATCCCACTGGCCTGGAGGGGGGAGAAGAAATAGCCTACTAATGTTATTTAATGTCCTTGTGTGAAAAATGCTGCAAGTCCACTTATGGCTTTATTGTTCGTGTTATTTCTATGCAATGAATTTTGCTATTTTTTTCTTAGCCCTTGCAATGTATGATTTTAGGTCGAATTTATGGCAGACAGGATTTGCCCTAGACAAGCTGGTTTATGGTGAACTATGAAGGGGATTTAACCATCCTGCAGGAGCAGATTTACAATATAATATAATGTATGAAGCAATATTACAATATAATATATAAATATTACATAGAAAGCAGAATTACAATATAATACAAAATAATAATATTGCGTTCGTTTTTTTGTTACTCTATACAAGCAATCCACCAAAACAAAGCTCACTGCTCATGGTTATGAAACTGTCACTAATAAGCAAACTCCAGACTTCTGAAAATTTGGCAATGCTGCCAAGAATCCATCTGATTAAAAAAAGATTTCCAGGAAAAGATTATTAAAATTTCACCTGAGGCCCTTCGGCAACTTCATCCAACATGAAGAGGACGTCCTTCTTCCAGCTTCCAATCGTTCCCTCTGAGAAAACGCCTTCGGAAGCTCCATGGCCGGAATAATCAAACCTACACAAGCACACAAACAGATTAACGTCCTGCACCGACATTCATTTATGGACATGCACAATAATTATGTAAGTCATATGACATTGGGAGTGTGCTGTTACAGAGCAATAATCAATGACATGATGGTGTGATGAAATGAAGTCACTGTTACCAGCTTGAAGTTGATTGCTTTCTTATAGCAGCACATCCTGAAATGTTTCGTTCCTTTTATGTGACAGCAAGTTGCCAACGATTACATTTTTTATTCATAGATAATGACACGGTGTACTTTACTACTGGTTTATAGTTACAATTAAGGTCACGGAACATCTCATTTACATTATAGCTGCTGTAAGCAGTCATTCACTCACCAACCTCTCTTTTCTCTCTAATGATGTTAGACAAAACAAAACAAAAAAAATCCCAGCATGTCAATTTACAAAGAATCCTCAATGTGTAAACTCCTCTGTCCTGAAGGTACAGCTTTACCTCTGATTGTTAGAAAGCTCTGACCCTGGAGACTCCTTCCATAAATATGAAATAAGCATCTCACCACAGAATCCTTCCCCATATCTACTATTACACACATTTTTTTTAGTCTGTTATTAGTGATCAGAATTTTGTCCCTGTGAATGAGCTGACAGTATAGAAACAATATATTAGAACGACCGCATGAATATAAACCTGTGATTTGCAGCTGTGCTACTATTAAAAATTCTGACCAATCCAAATCCAAATTCCTAAATAGTATGGTGCCATGATTTGGCCTAATAATCGACAATTCCAATACTCAGGAGCTTTATATTAATTTAATTAATATTTAAGTTTAAATTTAATTATTATTTTATTTAATATTGTTTAGTCGAATTTAAATTAAACGCCTAAGTATAAGTAAGTCGGAGTAATGAGATTGTTGTTATGGTTGTGAACAGGAGTTTACCTCAGATACGAATGACCTAAAGACCTGCAGAATTCCTCAAGAGCTTCCGCCTTTGGTCCATTCATGTTCGAGCCAAAGCCGGGCAGGAACATCACGCCGGGGCTCTTCCCTTTCACTTTGCGATAGGCCAGCTTCGGGAGGTCCGGCCGGGAAGCGTACTGTACTGCACTGGACTTCTGCCTCTCTGGGTTTATACAAAAGACACACATTTAAACAACGCTCGTCGTTACTCGCTCATCTTCTGTTCAGGTTTGCGGGTGGGTGGAACTGCAGCCAGTCACAGCTGACTTCGGGTGAGATACGGGGCACAACCTGGCAGGGCCAACACACAGACACAGACAACCATTCACACTCACATTCACACCTACAGCCTGATCCCCTCTGTGCATGTCTTTGGACTGTGGGAGGAAACCGGAGTACCCAGAGGAAACCCACGAGGACACGGGGAGAACAAGCAAACTCCACACAGAAAGGCGCCCAGGCCGGGTCGGGTCGGGAACCCAGGACCTTCTCTTCTCGCTGTGAGGGGACAGTGCTACTCACCACACCACCGTGATGCCCAACAATGCTACAATACACAATACAACATTACTCTACAACAAAACACCACCATCTTACCCCAAGCAGGTCAAGCATACACACTGGAAGCGTCCTGGGAGAATCATTTTATCCAGAATCCTCTTTAACTCTTTAATGAACTATAATAATTAGCTGATTGGTACATTTAGGTGGACAAATACTAAACTTAGAGTAGGAGTTCAACCCTGACACTGTAGGTGTGCCTTAGTCAGATTCCTGTGACTCATGGACAGTGTGTGAGAGAGGACTGACTGACAAACAAACAAACAAACAAACAAACAAACAAACATCCGGCCGGAAGTCAAGTTTCCAAACGCGTTTTTCTCTTCACCTTAATGCACTTTGCTGATCCAGGACCTCATGCCTTGTGTTTTGATCATGTCCTACTATTACAAAGCAACAAACTGACACATGAGTGTCACATAAGTTTCATAAATACCTGACCACAATTTCTACGTTCATAACAAATCTCTAAAATAAAAAATAGGACACATTTGGCAGTTAAACCAGGTGCAGCAACACCACCCGCCCGACGGCCCGCAGGTTTCCTCCAGGACTGAAACGTCTGAGGGTTTTTCCACAGCCACGCCCCCTCCATTCCCCGCTCTGCCTGCACTTAGAACTCATTTCACATCATTTCTGTTAAACCAGCCGACAGTGAGCTCGTTTCTTACTGACCCTGGACACATTTGGGTGAAAGAAGGCGGACTGCTCCACTTCCCACAGCCTGAAAAGCCCGTCTTCGGCAGTGGGTAAACGCTACAGCTGCCATACTGCGCCGCGCGACTCTCCCGCGGAAATATCGCGAGATTTCACTGGGTTGCCATGTAAAGGCAAATCTCGATCTGTTAGGTTGCCTGTCAAGTAGATTTAGCTCAAGAAAACTTTCCTTTGTTATTTAGGGGGTTTCTCCCTCGTAACATTTATAATATTATACTTATTAATAGTATATCTTTTGGTGATCTTGTGATTCATATTACTTATGTGCTTTGTATTGATTTTCACTCATAGCCAAAATCCTGGGGTGGCACAGTGGTGTGGTGGTTAGCACTGTCACCTCACAGCAAGAAGGTCCTGGGTTTGATCCCCAGGGTCGACCTTGGTGCCTTTCTGTGTGGAGTTTGCATGGTCTCCCCGTGTCCGCATGCCATCACGAACCATCGGACCTGAGGAGATCAAGTGGTGGAAATTGGCCGACTGCAGCCGCAATATGATGGCAACAATCGCCAGCATCCACGTGAACACAGTCAGCCACAGCGCTCTGGCATGAAGTGTCAGACCAGATCCATAGAGTGGACGAAGAGACCCTGGGAGAAACCAAACCCAGGCACTGATTCATCAACAAGGACATCTGGTGGTGGTCCGACAACGTCCAAGCCGATGTCAAACGCTGACCTACAAGGAATGGATGCGCAGCCGTCAAGACGCCAACCACCAACGCTACCGAACAATGAAATCAGAGGCGAAGAGGGCAGTTGCTGCTGCATAGACAAAACACTACGCTGAGCTGTACCAGAAGCTGTGCACCCCTGCCGGAGCGAACCTGGTCTACCGGCTCGCCAAGACCCGCCACCAGGCCACACAAGATACCAGCCAAGTCAGCAACATCCAAGATGCCAACAACCAACTCCTACAGGACCCAATGGCTGTCCTTGAACGCTGGAGAGACTACTTCTGAACGATCTCCAACGAGGAGTACCCGCATCCTCCGATACCTACTGCCGAGCCTGTGCTTGGGGCCGTCCCACCAATCATGATTGCTGAGGTTGAGTGAGCTGTGCGACAATGAAGAATGGAAAAGCCCCGACATCCCTTCCGAAGTGTGGAAAATGATGGGGTGACGCAGCACTGAGCTCCCCACAGCCCTGCTTAATAAAATCGTCGAAGAACATGTGGATGAAGAGTGTGCACCATGCCGAATTGGAAAGGGAAAGGCGACGTCACAGAATGCAGCACGTACTGGCCAATCCGCCTGCTCTGCCACTCTATGAAGATCTTTGAGAGAATCCTCGATTCCCGCATCTGCACCATAGTGACCCTTATGCCGAACCAGTGCAGCTTTGTCCAGGGGAAAGGAACCACTGATGCCATCCACGCTACCCACCTACTTATCAAAAAGCACAGAGAGAAGAACAAGCCAGTCCACTTCGCACTCCTCAACCTCAAGAAGGCCTTCGACTGAGTACCCCACGACCTGATCTGGTACTCCCTACGACGCCTCAAACTTCCAGAGGGTTCAGCTCCTTTACACCACCACCAGCAGTGTGGTCCGTTGCCCAGCTGGCATCTCCCCACCATTCGAGATTCCAGTTGGTGTGCACCAAGGCTGGCGCACCCATGGACCCTGCTCTACGCGGACAACATCTCCCTCATAGATGAAGACCACCCTGAACTCCAACAAGTGCACCAATGGAAAATGCAACTCAACATCAACGTACTTTGTCTCAGCATCAAGAAGACCGAGTATCTCCAAAGTGGCCAGCAAACCGATGGCACCATCACCATTGAAAGCCAACAACTGAACAAGGTTACCCAGTTCAAGTACCTTGGGTTAATTCTCTCTGCTGACGGAGATATAATGCCCGAAATTCGCGCTCAAGTCAAAGCCGCCTGGCTAAAGTGGCGCCAAGTGACCGGCATGCTATGCGACAAGAAGATGCCCCGACGCCTCAAGACGCAAATCTACAAGTCCATCATCAGGCCAGTTGCTCTCTATAGAGCAGAGTGCTGGCCAGCGTCCACCCGACATGAACAAATGCTGTGCAAAATGGAAATGCACATCCTGAGATGGTCACTTGGATTGACACTTTGGGATCGAGTAGCAAATGAAGACATACTCAAGATTATGGGCATCGTACCAATTGAGAAGATGCGAGAAGCACACTTGCTCTGGTACGGACATGTTGCGTGTAGTGACACCGACTCAGTTGCCCGCCCCACCATGTGCCTTGACCTGATCCGTCAGCGACCCAGAGGCTGGCCGAAAAAGCATTGGATGGACTCAAAGACAACATGTGCCACCTTAACATCACGCCCGAGGATGCTCATGACCGAGGATGCTCATGACCGACCCAAGTGGAGAAAGGCATGCAAGCAGACAGACCCCGCGCCATAGCGGGATGGTTGCTCAACGTCCCTACACAGGACGTTGAATGACTAGCTGCCCAGGAAGAAGAAGACTGAATAATGAAACTGCTCTTACAAAAATGAAACAGATCTGAGAATTCAAGTGATGTATTAATTTTCACTGTAAATAATAACATTAAAAATGGTTACTGAAATAGAGCACAAAAATAATGTTGTGCCATTTTAGACAGACTAATTCCATAATAAATTGATGATCTTAATATGAACACTAAAAGTATCTTTAATTAGATTTTATTAAAAGGCTGTTTAACATAAAAAACATGATCATCTGACAAATACAAAACAGATGCTTTTATAGTAAAAAAAAAAAAAAAAAAGAAGAAAATATGCATTCATGTTTGTTCGACAATAGAGCTAACGTATACAGGATGTGCACATGCTAAGAATGTAAACCTTTCAGTTTATTGCGTTTATCCCCTTCCGGCCCAAAGTGTTGTTACTTTCAGAATGGTGAATGAGTGCACTTGAGGTTATGTAACACTGATCACATTCCTCATGACACAACATAAAACTTATGGAGTGAGCCATATCTCAATGAGTGAGATATATAATTTGGAGAAAACTATCATGGGGCTGAAAGGTGCAAATAATTTTACAGTTTAAACGGTAACTAAGACTCCAGGAAAACATGTCGGATAAATCTTTCAGCCAAAATAGCGGTTGAAGACTGCCAGATACTTTGGTTATTGAAAACGCTCAGCAGCATATCCATACGGTGATATAAAATACAAAATGTCTCGTAATGTCTTGATAATAAGTGCAACAGACACAGTCAGTAGTGCATGGTCTAATGCACTTAACGTCCTCTTTTGTAGTGAGAGCCTGTGCGCAAATGTACAATGGTAAAAAAAAAAAGTAGACTATATTCAAATGTTACTATAAGTATAAATATTTTCATTTGAATATTTAAAATATATACTGAATAAATGAACAAATACCTACACAAACATAAGAAAACAGAACTTGTCGCACATTACATCCCCTCTGAAAAAGTGCTGTTTTGTTCTTTTTTTTTGTTGCATTGCATTCAACTCCAAGAAATCTTCTTTTATGGACATAGCGATCGCAGAATGCTCTTCATTGGCTCTTCATCGTCTCATCAAAGTGTCTTTTCCCATCCAGGTACAGCATGGACTCTAGAGGAGACAGATACAGATATAAAAGTTCATTCTGAGCTCTGCATTAATCCATATTATCAATATTATTATCATCACAGAAAAGCCTCAAGGACTCACAGATTCACATTACAGAAGGAACTCCCATCTTAATTCGTGCATATTCGTGCGTAATAATATTAGATTTTACAGCCTCAGATCTCAAGCTAGGACATCCGAAATTAGTAATCAGCTGTCACATCTGTTGCCTAGCAACTCACACAGTTGTTAAATTTGCAATGTTACGATAAAGGCTTCGTCCACATTGATACTTTTATAGTTTTAGTTTTATGTCCAAATGAGCAGTTTTATTCCGTATCAGAAATAATCTCCATCAGTACTAACATGCCTGAAAACGCATATCACATGACCGTTGAGGCACTGGGCATGTGTGTGCCGGTATAAACAGAAAGCAGATTGTCAATTCTGCAGGTGGTTGCTTAGTAGTAGATTGCTTGAATAACAGCTTGCCTTCTGCACATGTAGGCACTTGTAGCATTATAAAATGCAGAATTTAACTGAACAACAGTTGCTAGCAAAGACAAGGTCAGCAACGTATGTAATTCTGTATTCATGCTGCATTCACCACTGGTATTCAAAACCGTTGCCATCTGTGATAGGAGCATGGTGAATCGGGGAAGGATATATTGTGACTGATAAGACCCAATCAGGAAGCAAACGCTGGCGTCTTCGTTTACAAAAGTCTCCGTTTCTGCCCGTCCATACTGAAGTGTTTTCAGACTAAAACAGGGCCAGCAGCGTTTACAAAATCTCTAGATTAGGGGCTCAAAATCTGCAGAGCAATATGGACACCAGGTGTACACGTAGCACAAGGGAAACATTTTAAAGCTAAAACATATCAATGTGGATGTAACCACATCCCGTAAGCAGACACCCTTGCGGTCTTGTTCTATTCCAAAAAAGTGCTAGATAGTGAATTATTTGTGCTCATGAGGGGAAAAAAAAAATAACAGCATACATGAAATACACACAGTATTCATAACAACGCTCTTAGCAGTCCTAGCTATTACGAGCTAACAAACTTGAAAAAAATCAAAAGAATTTGAGTTGCTTGTGTGACTCGACAGTTTAAAGTTAAAGTGGGATGTCACATTTTACATTATAAAGTGATGAATGTTCCAAAAAAGCAGACACTGCTTTTAGTTATACTGCAACAAATATGGGTGATTAAATCATTTAAACATTTTGGAAATGTCCATATGCATTCTTTAACAAGACTCAACAAGTCCAACATGTGACATGAGTGGGTGAGAATGGGGGGAAAAATAATCAATTGACATGTGCTGGAAATAAGAAAAAAATAAAAGCAGCCTGAGAATTTATTGCCCTATATGAGATCTGAGCTGTAAGTTTCATGGTTACTAATTAGATAAGAGGATTTACAGCAAGGATGCTTCTGTAATACAACCCCAGGGCACATTTAGCCATTTTATCCTAAATCCATTTAGTTCAAATTTTTAATACAATACTTTTGGAAATAGTAAAGCGGTGAAAGAAGAGACATGCCATCTAACCTCCGTAACTCTGCGGGACCACAGCTGGAACGGGCTTATTGACTTGGAAGGTGAAGTGAAAAACGTTGGTGGTGTGGTGCTGCTGGGTCAAAGGGTCGAGCACCTCAGTGTGAACTCTGACCTGAATGTGGTGTCCTTCAGTGTAGCACACCTGACAAAAAATATAAAAAAAAAAAAATAGTATATATATATATCTGTTAATAATGCGAATGACCGCTCACCCACTGGTGTTTAATCTGCTTTATAACACAGCGCTGATAAATTCTTGATTCTGATTGGTCACAAGGTGTTGATTAATTGTTTTTTTCACATTTGTTATGCTAATGTTATCCTTCCTACAGCAACAGCTCATTCACAAGGACGAATCCAGGGGGGCAGATCCTTTTCTTACAAAGCCCCACAGTTATGGAATAACCTTCCACTTGGTGTTCGGGCCTCAGACACAGTCTCAATGTTTAAATCTAGGCTGAAAACATATCTCTTTAGTCAAGCTTTCTGTTAACTTCTTTATTAGCTCAAGGAGCAGATCTGGAGGGTTCTCA
>JAQLOM010000019.1:12416525-12431380 GCA_030068315.1 Chrysichthys thysi
TATACATATATGTCTAAATTAATATAAAATGACACGGTTATCTACTTTCCAAGGCTAAACAAAATTACAGACTGCTCCTTTAATGCTTCCACATTTTCATTCCTTTGAAAATTATAAAGTAATATTATGCACCTGGGGAAAAAAGGGCTCCCTAAGGGGCACTGGGTAGTAAAGAGGATCCTCTTTGAAAGGAAAAGCCTCTGCTGTAGGGGTCTACACGGAAGCTTTAATGAACCCAGAGAGACCAATTTCTAAGAGTGAAGCATTTAGGTTAAATCTGTAAACCCAGGTTTCTGAGGTGCTCACACTTTTCTTGAGTGCTTTCTTTACAGAAAAAGGACTCCAATGGAAATCTTTTACACAGCTATGAAACACTGAAATGAAATTTAAAAAAGAGCCCTAGGAAAATTGTAGCGCTCTTATTTTAAGCATAAACAAAGGGGCCCAAAAAAACATCTACACACTTCAGCATGAAAAATATCTCCATAAAAGCTGTGTTACTGTAGACACGTCTCTGTATGTCTCCCCATACTCTCCACAATCCTCTCACATCTCTACACACTGATGCCCTAATTCAATTTGGATTTTACAAAATATATTACAAAAGGAAGAACAGGGGGTTCTTAGGGATAATCCTTTCAGGAACATTGCTAATTTTTGATCATATGTAACCAGGAGCATGTTATCAGAGGTCCTATCCACCTTGCCACACAGCAGCCTCCAACCGTTGTTCTCCACCCGACGGTACCAACCCGAACGATCATCCCGAACCAGCGGCAGGCCGTTATGGACCTGCTGTGCGACGGCTTTCTTCTGCCCAGCATGTGTGTAGTCTTTGGGGCTGATGGCACACATGTCCACTATTGGCCGGTGTGTGAAGATTTTATAGTAGATGTTTGGTGGAAAGCTGGTCTGGAATGAAAGAGTAAGTCAGGGAATGGGGAAAGTAGTCCTCTGTTCAGAATGCAGTTTTGTTCAGAAAAACATACTGGATACAGGTAGACAAACTCTAACTTACTCCACCTAGTCTGAATCGTATGTAGACTCCTGAAGCGGCATCCAAAATATCAGCCTACGACAAAACATCACTATAAATCAAGCATATAAGTGGAAAAAAAATGAAGTGATAATGCGTGCGATGCCATTCAGAAGAGCATTTGACAGTTGATACTTTTGAGCAGCCGGTTTTTCTGCTTAACGTGCTTCGTTTCGTTAGAAAAAAGGCTGAAATTCGATACTGAAATGCGATGCTGAAATGCGATACCGACATGCAATGCTGAAATGTGACCCTTTAATAGTATAAAACAGATTACATGTGTATAATTGCATACAACACACATACATTATATTATTTACTGTATTATTTTTAATTTCTGCCCAGGGAATATACTGTACAGAAGCTCCTTTATACAGTATAAGTTATATGCAGCGCAAAAATTTGGGCACCATATACAGTGTTCGACATCTTTTTGCGTTATTGTGTCAGCGACAAAAAAAAAAGGGAAAAAAAGAATGACTTGTAGTTTTCCAAAAATCTATTTTCTATGAAAATGTCACAGAGGAATTGTTTCAGTCTATATGGGGTTCTTGCAGGTTCTCAGATTTTCTCCGGGGGCCTGCAAACATACCAATAAGTGGATTGGATAAGATAAATTGCCCAGAGCGTGTGAGTGTGTAAGGCCCTTTGTGATAGACTTGTGTCCCATCAGGGGTGTATTCCAGGTCCACTCCAATTTGAGATAACAGCAACAGCAGGTTATTCCAGATGCTTGGAACAATCAGCTTTTTTACTTTTGCTTTTAAACTGCATGACAGTGAACACAAGAGATGGCTAGTCACAATAAATATTGTGTCGGGGTTTTTTTTGTTGTTGTTGAGTTTTCATATTTAGATTTTTGCACAGTACTGCGACAAGCATATTCTTACAATACGGTGCATTCATACTACAAGAAAGATGACCTACAACAGCTTTCCATTAACGTATTGCCTTTTAGTTTCACATTTTGCTCTTATTTTCATGACTTTTTTTTTATTTTTTATTTTTACAGAGCCAGCACATACCAAGATGCATTAAAATACGTAATGGAAACTGTACATAATAACTGTGATTCACCCATTCATTTGGGTTTTTTTGTGTCTTTTGTCCTAGGTAGCATCAGGGTGAATCGGAGGTTTATCCTCGCAAAAGTAGACATGAGGTGGGAATACACATTCGATGTGTTGTGATGACTATTTTACATTACATTACAGTCATTTGGCAGATGCCCTTATCCAGAGCAACTTACACTGATCTCATCTGTACACCTGAGCAATTGAGGGTTAAGGGCCTTGCTCAAGGGCCCAACAGTGGCAGTGCTTGGATTTGAACTCTCAACCTTCTGATCAGTACTACAGCATCTTAACCCCCTGAGCTACCCTTACCTAAGATGCAAAATTCACTTATTAAAAAGATGATTATTTCATCCATAACAAAGTACATCTTAAAAGCAATGTCTGGTTCTGGTCACGTGTATGCTAGGAAGGAAATAAAACATCTTTACCTTATCAAAAGATAATGCATGACTACAAAACTGATTATTTTTCTTAAAAAAAAACAAAAAACAACAACAACAAAAAAAACCAACTACATCCCAAAGAGTGTTTTATTGCCTTCTATATATGACTATATATATATTTTTTATTTATTAAAGAACATCAGGTCATAATTTTTATCCATTTAAAGCTACATTTAATATTGTGGAATGTCTGCAAAACATTTCCCTGTTATCCTCCATGTTATAAAGCATCCTTCTGAACAACTACAGTGTGTGAACTCTTCTGTCCTTTCATGTGAGTGCCTTGTGTCAGAAAGTGCTCACACTGGAGACTCCTTCCACAAATGATAAATCAGGGTCTCCCCCATGTGTCGGCTGCACTATGTTCATCTTAGTTTCTCGGCCAACCGCGATTAAGCTGTTACTATAGAAACGATAGCCTATTAGAACCTGCGCCTCAATAAGAACCAGCTATTGTCAGAGCTGCTGTCACAGAAAATGAATCAACACTTCAAGACCAACGAGGACAGCATTGAGGTCAAAATATTTCATTTATATTTAATTGTAGAAAGTGCTTTCGGGTGAATTACCTCTCTGGGGTTGATATATTTGAGCAGAAGACGTGGATCGCCTTGATTCCTGAAGTTCACGAGATTCTTGAAGTATCTGAAAACTACAATGTTCTTAGAAAGCGCATAACACGTGCACACACACACACACACACACACACTGATTTAGTGACACTAGATGTATACAGAGAAAGTCAAATACAGCTGTGTGTTATGTGAAAAACACCAACAGCATGCTTCCTCCATGTTCTTTGGATGACTCTGGCTGCCTCGTCATTCAAACTGTCCTGTGCTGACATCGGCAGTTTATCTCCATCAACCCCCATAGGTGGAGAGGAAGTGAAAGCCCTGTGGTGTAAATAAAACAGCCTGAGGGTATTATTCTGCTGTGGCTCATTTCTCTTGACTGATGATCATCCTCTGTATTCCCGTTGCAGACACACGATCATCCATTATCGATACCGTTTACCCGATTAGGGTGACAGGGAAGCTGGAGCCAATCCCAGCTGACTTTGGGCGAGAGGCGGGGTACACTCTGGACAGGTCGGCAGGGCTAACACAGAGTACCGAGCAACCATTCACACAAGCATTAACCCCTACGTATGAAATGTTAACGTATCAGAATGAGCATCTTTATATTATCCATTGTCAGAGCTGCTGCTATAGGGAATGAATCAGCACCTTCTGAACCGATCAGAATCATGTTTCAACAGCGCTGTGTTGTAGGAGTCTGTGAAAATATTTGAACATGAATAATAAGTTCATGTTGAATGGAAATAAGATTGCAGGGTTGATCTTATCGCTGAGGTGTTGATTTAAGAAATATTAATTTAGTCAGTTTGTACATACCTGCTAAGTAGGTACGAGCATTTCATCTTTTCCTGCTTCATGCCTGTATGAACGTGGCCATAACGTTACAATGGAAAATAAATCAAACCGAACCAAAGAGACGGAAACAACATACAAGCATGTTTAAAACTTTATTACATCATAATGGCAAGAGTTTTTTTAGCCAACTGTTAAAACGAACCACAATAATAATCAAACAATGTCAAAGTACATTCCACGTTTCGTTGCTACACTTCATTTCCATTTTAAAAGTTTGAAAAAATAGAAAATATTTATTTCAGGGTTATACTAGGTTCTTAGATATGTACACAAAAAAAGGAAGGAATTACACGTTATAAAGAATATACGATTTGAATGTTAAATTAGCACAAATATAAGGCGACGTTATTAATTGCACAGCACAGCAGCATGCATCCGTCCACACAGGAAATAGAAGTGTACACTGCATATACACCTTCAGATTTACAACAGCAGTAAAAAAATAAAATAAAAAAAGACCTCACTACCTTTATGTGATAATCAGACACCAGGATTGGCAATCAAACGAAAGCGTCAAGCGTCAATCCAGTCCACACCCTTCTCCGTGCAAGTAAGCGATACACATTTATCATATCATGCATATAACTGCAATGATTTTCTCTAACAGTTCTGCCAAACCCTCAGTTTCCACACATGTACTGCAGGAGAAATAAACAAACGTCTCCAAAGCAACACAACAATACAAGCTCATTGGTGGTGGTTAAGATGCATATACACACACACACGCACACGCATTTCTGAATACATTTACACACACACGCACACGCACATATACACACAGAGCCTGTTTTTGATCTCAAGTCTGGCTTCATTAATGGCATTCACGATGACTGAGTTACTGCACGGACCTGCCCACCACTCCTTTCCCACAGGCTCAACACAAAACTGTCTATCATGGTAGGTGTGTAGCTTGAACGCTCCAGCCAGGCCTTCACTTTCTAAAAATATTGTCCAGTTTGCGATGATGTTTCACAGTGACGTTAATACGTGCCTGATTTACCAACACAAAAAAAGGCTTTATTTATTGTCAGCATTGTTACAGGATATATTTAGGTACTGGACTGGCAGTTATTATTGCCACGTTGTTATTTAGCCTAATAAAGACTCCGACTGAGCCGAGTTGTCTTAATGAACCAAGTCTTAAACCAATATTTTGTACTCTAAAATCATTGTTCTGTCATGGAATACTCTAATCCTTGTCTGTTAAGTTCCTTAGCCAAAGGTTATTGTTAACAGAAAAGCAATTATTTCTTACAAATATTAATACTTTCTTAAATATTTTTATTCACCAATGGGATATCATATTTATTGCGTTGCTCAAGGCCTAAGAACCCCCCTAAGAGACCCCACGCATCTCGAATCTGATTGGTCAGAAAGTGTTGTTGATTGCTTTCCTGTAACACTGACAATAGTTTTGTTTTACAATAACACACTTGTTCTATTATTGACACTCCACAACATTAAATGTAACTATAATCGGTTAAAAAGCAAGCTGTGGGGTTGATTATTAAATAAAAACTTGTTGCTGTGGAATGGTAAGAGGAATAAAGGACTTCGGAATGTGCTGTTAAACACAAATAATCCACTTCCGGGTGGGAACTGTTACCCCGCTTCACACCGAGTTGTTTATTATTTTATATAACAGTGCACAGCCCCCCCCGCCCCGCCCCCCGCGAAAATGTTTTATTTTACACTGAGTGAATCAAGTCGCTGAGTTCATCTGAATAACATGAAGTGTTTTTCTTGGATCACATCAAGGACAGAATTTATGAAAACACCCAGAGGGAAAAATTGTAGCTTGTTGAAATGCTGTGTTCACATTTTCCTGTTGCAGGCTTCTGCAATGTCAGAAGCAATTTTGCAAAAAAAAAAATGTTATTAAACAATCTTTTGAGCAATCTGAAAATGTAATATGAAACTGGATTTTGTCTACATAGTGACACAGGCAGAATTTCATAACCAATTAGTTAATCATCCATTTGCATTGAATGAACAAATCCTATCTTATTCTAAAAAAATCTATATATACAATATATATATATATATATATATATATATATATATATCACAATATTCAAATTGATATCCATGTTAAATCATTTCTCTTTGAAAACGATATGTGTAATAAGTAAAAGCAGACTTATAAATCACCTTTTAGTACTTCATGTCTTGCTTTGTTTGCAAAATCTCAGCAAAAAAATAAAAAATACTATTGTAAAAAAAAAGGTCAAGTATCATGACAATTTGTAGTTATATTTAATTCATCGTAGTTCAGCAAGCACTCTATATTATTTGTCCTGTGGTTCAAAAGATTTTTTGCTTTTACCTGTTTTTCTGTTATTTACTAAAATGATTGCAGGAATGGCACAATACAAAAGGGCCAACTGTGTACAACGATCAATAAAATAAAAAGCTTCATACACATATCTTACAAAACACACAACCTGAGCATCATCTGTCATCCTACAGTGCATAAATTCTCATGATTGATTATCAATAACAATCTCAAACTGAAAATGGGTTCAAACATAGCACTCGGGTTAGGGGAATTACCCATGCCAGGGCAAGCTTAAACAGGAGCATGCAGACGTGCTAGCTGCTTTTGCATTGATTTTCAACGCGTTACATTCACTAGTTTGATCATGACCATTTTTTTGGATGCTTTATAACTGACTGCAGAAAGACATACAATGGGATCGATATTGTATTTTGTTCCTGAGCAAGACTAATCAAAGTGCACAAATGCAAAACATTCACTTTTAAAAACCGCAACCGCAAAAACAACCCGCACGACTTCATTAAAAACACGCAATATTACCCACTAAAGCTCTGTTTCTTTCTCATCGTCGTCATCGCTGTTGAGATAGTATTCATCGTCAGTAGTGGTTTCTGATCCCGACTCCTCGTTAACAGACAACATGCCTGTCTTGTAGTTCCTGGAAGGCAAAAATCCCCGAGGAGACAAGCTATCAGGCGAGGTCCTAGCTGAAGAGGGGCTAAGGCTTTGAGATACACGGCGAGTTTGCACGGGAGAAGGAGGTGGTGTTGGATCTGCTTCCATGTCCCATGTGAACGAGATGGCGTCCAGGTTATCTGGGCTCCTGAGACGTCCCTCTGACAGTAACCATCCTGCAGTTCCCTTATAAGAAAGAAGTCCACTAGAGACTGCGCCCTCCTTCTCAGGTGAACCGACTGGACTGTTGATACTTGAATGCCGGCTCTTGGTCACAACGGCGTCCAAGCTGCTCAAGTCGCTGATGCTGCTTTGCCTCGAGCCTGTCGAGATTCGTCCTGGGCCTGACGGACGCCCTGACACTACACTGCTAACCGAGACCGATCGTCCACGCTGCAGTCCATACTTGAGATCAGCACTGGCAGAAGGCAGTACCACCCCTGTCGAGTTCTGCCTCCTGGCTTTTACACTACTGTTGTCTGATGGAGCAACATTCTCAAGCTCTCCAAGAGAGGTGTGATTTCTCTTTGTTTGGACGTTGGTGAAAAACACGTTATCGTTCTGTTCATCTTCTGAAAAACATTCAAATGGAGAAAGTGTTGGAGATGGGCCAAGTCGGGATCTTTTGCCTGGAGGCAATGTGGCATAGCAGTTGTTAATATCAGGCTTAGTCCAGTTAAGGGTAAGGTTTCTATCCAGAAATTGATTTCTGCTTTCCTCCATTAGTCTTGAGTGTTTGTCCATACTCATCAAGTTGTCTTGTTTGTCATGTCTGAGACCTAACGTGGGGCAAGGAGGAGTGCAAGAGTCCATTGTCGAGGTGATGGGGGTATTTGGGGAATTGGGAGATCTCAAAATTTGATTTGGTGAAAGCCTCTGCTCTACATTCCTCTTGGTTTCACAAGTCATGTCTAACAGCGTCTCTTTGCTAGTCTTTCTTCTAACTGTCGGATCATCCTTTTGGTCTAGTTTCATAGTTCCTTCTGGAGCCTTGCTGTCTAAAACCTTTTCAGGATTAGTCTGTGTCCTAGCTGTCAGATCACCCATTTGGGCTAGTTTCCGACTTCTTTCTGGAGACGTGATGTCTGAAACCGTTTCAGGTTTAGTCTGTGTCCTAATTGTTGGATCATCCACTTGGTCTAGTTTCATAGTTCTTTCTGAAGCTTTGCTGTCTAAAAGCTCTTTGGGTTTAGTCTGTCTTTTACCTGGTAGATCATCACTTTCTTTTTCCTTTGTAATACTTTCACAAGCCTTATCATTTGAAGCCTCCTCCTTTTTAGTCTTTCTCCTACTTGTTGTGTCACTCTCTTCCAAAAACTTGCCCCCTAATGTTAGTCTTAAACGATTCAACACCTGGTCCACTTTCTTGTTGGGTTTAAGTCCTGCCAGCTCACCCTTTTTAACAGCCAAACCCTCTTTATCTGCAGATGAAGATGATGACAGAACATTGTCCTTTTTATTTCTTAATGAGAAAAGAGTCTTCTTTGAGTTAGGACCTTCACTTGTCAGGCATGTCCCACTTGCTTGTAAGATTTCTGCTCCTCCTCCATTTTGCACTGTCTCACTAACTGGGGATGCATCTCGTGGCAAAGAAGGCACTTTGGAATTCAACCTGTCAGTTGTATAAGTGCTACTTTTGCCACCCTGAGACAAAAATATGCCATTAACTCCCACATGAGGGATATTTTTAATGACACTGGCATTCTTTTTTGGGTGTGTAGTGTCTGGGATTAAGGTGTTACTTTGACAGTCTGGGAACTTTATATCTGTTGAGCTTTTCGAGATGCCATCTTGACAAAGGTTCGCAGGAACCTGGATATCAGTAGGACCCACTGGCTCTCCCAGGCGTGACTTTCTTTGACTCAATCGCTCTCTGAGGACAGAAGTATACGATCTTTTCTCCATCTTGGCAGACTTAGCATCTACCGGTGAACCACCATAAGAAAACGATCTAGTGTGCTGGTGGGTCACAGGTGGAGATGAGAGACTTTTAACTGCCGCTCTTGTCGAGATGAGGGTGGAGTAAGGGGATTTACTTAGATCAGACACTGGCCTTCGACTAGTCTCTGGTTGCAGAGATTGAGGTGCACTACAGGAACTGGAGTCAGGTTTCATAAGTGGATCATGTGAGATGACTGGGCTTAAGTCAAAAGTGAAGCGTAAGTTTCTTGAAATCTTATCCTCTTCTGACGTTTGCTTGAAAGATGAGGTTTGAGGACTAGGAGAGCTCAGTGCTGGAGATGCCTGCGTGTTCTTATTTGGACTGGTTTCCCTTAAGTATTTGTAGATGCTGGGAATGCAAACTCTCCTTGGCTTAAACTCAGATTGGGTTAAAGGACTTGACTGATCTAAGGGGCTTTTATTTGACTCCTTTGACTGCGCCATAGAGTTCAGGTAGTTTGACCATAAATGAGACGGACTTGTTCCTTCTACAGGAGAATCTTTCCGAGGTGAAAAGCTAAGACTCTCTGTAAATGTTCTCATACTTATAGAGCTCATGGGGATCAGTGAAGGCTTATCCGAACTGCTCGAGTTCTGAATGTTGTTTTGGTCGACCTGAGTAAGGGGTGCAGGTGATAAACTGATAGAGGGACTGGTGGTAATTGACTGGATTGTTCTGGGGCTAGTTGCGCTATTTATAGTGCAGGTCTTATTCGAGTTGATCGTATCGTTGATTCTGTTCGACTGCAGGGAAGTGCTTGGATCCAGATCCGTGCTCGTCGTTGATGTCCTGCTGATCCGTCTCTTAAGTATGCTATCAGAATTCAGGTTTGAGGACGTTTGTGGATAAACAAATCTACTGTGTGCATTTTCCTTTGGCGAAACCCAAGCGGATCTTTCTGGGATCTTACGGATTGAATCCTGCAAATTTTTATTGTCAGTGAGGCTCCGCTCAACTGCTCCGTGATCCTGAACAGATCTGAGAGTCTCTGACTGGTTGACTCTTGTTGCGTAGTTTGAAAACGGCCTTTCCCTAGTTGTGTCATTTGTAGCAGGAGGATGCTTCCTTGATGAGTACATCTCTCCGCATTTTGGGGAGACAGGTGTGGGATCGTGCGTACCTGGGAGTTGATCAGGAGACGCAAGAACGGTTTTTGTCACAAGCGTCTTTTTGGCTTGATCGGTTGGGGAAACAAGGTTGGGTTGTGGTTGGGAAAACCTCACAATGCTTTTACTGGGTAAATTTAAAGAACTGATGGATGCAGATAGCTGCTTGTTCATTTGAAAGGACTCAGGAATGGGTTTTCTTGAGTTCATCCTTCTAGTAGACAAAAGCAAAGTGCTGGTTGTTGGCCTAGACCTTAGTGAAGAGAAGGACTCTCCTTGATCCACTGACTGCGCCATCCTTCTGTAGCCACTGAGTTGAAGGGACCCGGTGGACCTAGGCACCTCACTGGAGTCCACGGACACTTGAACAGGGTTGCCCAATTCTGTTGTCTGGCCAACTACATGTCTGTTCACTCTCAAAGAACTGTTTTTCATAAACTGGTTTTTCGATTCGGAGAAATGTGAGCCGCTTTCATTTTGCCATTCAACAGAGCACCGGCTGGTTCCTGCTGATCCCCGGGGCCCATTACTGAAGTCGTTGACTGGTACATCCTGTGCCTGTGTCTGATGAAGGGGAAATAGTTGTCGCTGTTCATTCGGACTCGTGGCAGACAGGTTCATGTTTTGCGCAAAATCTGCTCCGACATCGCTAAAACCTCGCTTGTGTCTCCTTAGGCGCCCGCTCCAATGAGGAGCAAGAACGGAGACTAAGGTAGAAGTAAACATCGCTGCAGTGGAACTGATAAGATCTGATTTCGGATTATTACCGTACTGTGAAGCAGGGAGTGAGGGCAGCGATAAGGCCTGGTTTATTGCTGTGGGAGAACTTGCACAGACCTGGCAATCAGAGTCGTCCTTTGAACCAGTATCCTCTCTAAAAGCGATTAGATTACTTGGAGAAAGCGTTCCTTCCGCATTCTGTCCTAGAGGGTCATTAACTCCTGATTGCTCCTCTACACTTTCACGCTTTGTGACTCGCAGCTCTGTCACGCACTCATAACCTGCAGATTGTCCCTGTGTGCTGCTTTTTGCAGGCTGACCTTGATTACAGAGGGTTAAGCCACGCTGTATTCCATCCAAGGAGCTATGACTGGATATGTCACGCTCAGCGCGGTTTTCCCACGAACAGATCGTGTCACCATTTCGTGATTTCGACACGTCCTCATCTTTAGTCGTTTCTCCAGTTGACTCTTTTAATGCACTGTCTCGGAAATCCTTTTCACCAGTCTGTTGGAACACAGGAAATATAAGAATGCGCAGTGTTTGTACATGAAAGATACGCATTGCACTGTTTAAAAAACGTTGCCTTAAGCCTAGCATAGAAATCGTTCTACGGAACCTGCAAATATTACAAAAATGCCACAGTACTTGTGCACATCTTTTAAGGGATATTAAATTAAAGCGTTTCTGGATTCTGAGTTTACATTTCAGAGAAATCAGGTCCTTGGTGTAAACGCCTACCTCTGGACGTTGTACATCGGCTTCCTTTGTTCCTGCACCAGACTTTGTTCGCCTGCGCAGAAAAATAACAGTTTACTAATTCAGCGCATGACAGGTTAGTATGCAGGCGTCTCCAAAAGTATTAGCACCCTCTTCGAGACAACGGGCGAGACTCCTTTTCTAAAATGAAAATAAACGGCCCAACGACTGAAGAAACTACTTACACTGGGCTCTAAAAAAAGATCACTTTCTAATAATATCTAAAAAAAACAATAATTTATGTGACTTGGTGGCTCATTGATGCTATTTTGATCTTGATGGTATGAAATTCCCTAAGCAAGTCAGGATGCTTTCTCTGAAAACATGGTTGCGTCTGCCAGGAGGTTAAAGGATTCCACCCATTATAGATATTACTGAAAGATTTTTGCTGATGTTTTTCTCACAAAAGGACCTTTTCACTATTAAATGGGGGTACCAATAATTTTGAAATTAAAAGGGTTTTTATTATTAATCCTGCGTGTGTCACTCATATTTGTCCATTTTCTTGTAGGTGCAAATAACTCAGTGAATAAAGTTGACGGTATGACATTGCACAACACCTTCAGAACGTTCCCGGTGTCCCTCTGAAATTGACAGGAACTTGCGCCTATTTTTTTCGCCGGGGGAAAAAAGGCTATAAAACGTTGCATTGCTGCTTTGTTGACTGCTTCACATGCCCTTCTTGGGCCAGAACTCAGCAGTGTTCTCAGGTGGTATTCATACCGTGCAAGCGTGCAGCGATCAACTGGCCCAAAACAAGATGAGCCGCATTCCGCCCTTTCTCGCTCTGTCTAAGTATTATAGAAGTAAACAGTCTGTACACAACCGACGAGCAGGGAGGGGTCAGGGCTTAAGCCCTTGTCTGAGCTACCTATCGCAGACACAGACGCACACACACATGCACACGTGTTTACACTTGCACGCAACATTTTAATGTTGCTGTGGGCCTCGGTTGGCATGCCCGCTTGGTCTTTGCAGCCATAGATAGCAATGCAGTGTAAGCTCTGATTCAGCTAAGTAAATGTTCTCAGCTCAGATTTGACATTTTAATGGTGAGTTTTAACATGTTCATGAAATGCTGCCACACCCTCATACCTCACGGTGCCCTGGTTAATAACACCTAACGTGCATGTCAGCAAAGTGGCGCTTCTTTAGACTCGGGAATACACACTTATACACACTCATTAGGCCATGACGTGCTTCTACCTAAGGCCAGATTCAGGGCACATCCAACAAGAGCTCTAAAAGGCACCTTTGACTCCAACAGGCGTTTTATGATTGACATGTAATGCTGAACCTCGTGACATAACGAGTGCATCAATGGGCAGAAAGCATGAATGGTATTTATTTGTCTCGCACCATTTACTAAGAGGGAGAGGTCCACATGCAGTTAAAGACTAAATCGGGTGTGGTATTAGCACCTGAGTTAATCATTACCACAGTTGCCTGGATAGAAAACGCAACTCCTATGATGTAGCGCGTAGAAAGGTTGCAAGAGAAAGTTAAAGACAGTCAGACTCACAGGTCATTACTTCTCAGCTTTGTAGCAGTGCGGATGTTTGTCTTGTGCTTATCTCTCCTTATAGACGGGAAGCTCTGTGAGTAGAAAGACGTGAAGCTGAGCTGACTGCGACACCCGTCCTGGTTCTCCGGAGTGCTGACCCACTCGCCTTTGCTTTCCCGAAGTGTCTTCTTACTGATGTGCAGATCTGATGAGCAACAACATGCGCAAGAATTTATATTCTGAGCCTCTGAGACATTGTCCTGGAAGTTTTCCAAATATGTCTAAAACCACCATAACACACAGCCAAGTGGTCTATTAATTTATTTTCAATTCTGGTGGACCAGCAATTCTTATTAATGTTATACAGGGTACCCTTAAATCTAAGCATCACAGAAGAAAAATCATTTTCTAATTTACTTACAGAACTTGCTCGACTTGTCCATATGAATTTTTCTGAATTCACATTTATTTTTATCTGGATTCGTGCTTCCTTACTTCTAGACATCATGGTCAGTAAACATACAACCCTATGATCCTGGATTTATGAGACACCCTGTCGTCGTAAAATAATCAGACGAGTATTTGCTTACTTAACAGTTATAAGCTTACACGTATGTGCAAAAGTAAGTGCCCCCCACGCTTTTTGAGTTTATCAAAATAAAATGCGCTTCGGTTTTAAAATGAAATTTTCTTCCAAATTTCGATTTAAACACGAAATGTGGTATATCACTCAATAAGACTGCAGTTCTAATTTCCAGTCCTACAGAAAAAGTGACCAAGTTTACAACTGAGAAGATCCACTAGCTATTGAGAGAACAAGAAAAAGGCTGGAGGTAGTCATTATAGTAATTATAATACATTTACCTTTGATCTGCTATGTCCTCAGTTTTATTTAAATGATCACCCTGGTATCGTAACATACTCATTACACTATGGTAACATTTTAGTGAACATCTGTCTCACACTTTACGTAGCTTGACGTTATAAACTGAATGCCTTGTTCGTTTTGTCCTGGGCGTACGTGAAGGTTTGCGCTCGACTGCACGTCTGTAAGTGATTTTAAAACCTACATTAAACTGGAGAAGAAAATTAGGCTTGATTACCAGATGATTGTACAGAAAAGACATTTTTCCTTCTTTTGTGCTGCATGGACACGCAGCAAACCCAATACAAGCCACAAGCTTTCATGGATTACAGGAACATCTACTTCTGAGATGGACCATTAAAGTTAATGATTTCAAACATCACACATACGTCCCACAGACCACAGCTGCCGTAAAGCTGTGCTTTTCACTCCGTAATAAACACACACTGACTCAGCGTGTTGGAATCGAATCACTTTGCTTACTCTTAGTGGTTTGGATGCACTCCGTCAACGCTCTGGTGATACACTTCTTCCTTCTTGTGTCCTGGGAAGCCCTGCAAATGCAATATATCCACCGTGAGCAGCACGCCACACTCGAGTGTTTCGTCCAACGAATAGACAAGCTCCAGATGTGAAACAGTTTAGGTTGTATGTCATCTCTAGGATCCACTCCCTTCCCTCCATGGCAGTAAACAGAAACACCCAGAGCAACTGGTTCATTACAGTGACATAAGCCACATACCTAATAATAATAAACAGCCTCAAAATTGTAGATGTGCAGGAAAATGCAGTGTCATGCTCGGTATCCTGAACGATTTGGTTAGAGTCACATTGCTACAACATGTCAGAACCTCAAACATGCACTTTAAACAGTAGACTTGAAAGAACACATGACCAGATAGTACTGAATCCAAAATGGGACAAGGGGACAATGGGACAATGGGACACACACACACACACACACACACACACACACACACACACACACACACACACACACACACACACACACACA